>JAQGBI010000103.1:0-31973 GCA_034698325.1 Sminthurinus elegans | reverse complement strand
TTTTCCACACTCATTTCAAAGACCTTTTGAAATACTTGAACCCCCTCTCCAAATTTGAGTTGAATACAAAGGACATCTCCATAATTTTTGAGAGCCCTAAGTCCTTCTTCCACCATCCCAATTTCTGGCTCTTTTGACAAGACATGATACACTTTTTCGTAGTAGCGGAGGGCCAGAACCAAATTTTCAGGTTTTTGACTCAACCTGTACACATTTGCCAGATTTACGAGGATTCGGATCGTGTCTAGGTGATTTTGGCCCAATTTGGATTTTTTCAATCGATAGGCTCGTTTTAAGAAGCCGGCAGCCTTGTCAAAATTGTCCTTGACGTAGTACAAGAGCCCCAGTTCACCCAGGGCGTCCACTGTCGCATCCCCTTCCTTGCCATGAATTTTCTCCTGTAGTCTATAGATTTTCCACGCCTCTTGAAGAGCGTCATCTAGCCGTTTGGAATTGAAGTAGGCCCTGTACAGTCGACGGTAGATGGAGATGGTGTCTGAATGCTCGGGGCCGAACGTAGTTTCATAAGACTTGGCCAGTCGGGTGTAGGATTCAATGGCTGTGGAATAATCTCCAAGCTCTTCTGATACTTCCGCCCATTCTAACACCTCACTCGAGGTGGCGTTTACAGGCGGTGGAATGTGCATGACCAGGTGTTCGCCGTCCGCTCCTAAAAATCAAAATATCAATATTATTACATTTTATGGTTACAGTGACAGTTTTAGGCACCGCTTGGGGCGCCGAGGAGATAGGAGCGCCAAAATTTACAAAAAGGGAGCAAAAAAAACAAAAGAGGCGCCAAAAACAAGAAAAGGGTGCAGAAAAACAAAAGAGGCGCTAAAAACAAGAAAAGGGTGCAAAAAAAACAAAAGAGGCGCCAAAAACAAGGAAAGGGCTCAAAAAACCAAAAGAGGCGCCAAAAACAAGAAAAGGGTGCAAAAAACAAAAGAGGCGCCAAAAACGGGAGCATGTGTGCCAAAACGAGTCAAGGCCCCCAAAAACGAAAAATAGCGGCAAAAATTCGAGAAAAGAAGGCTCAAAAATCGAATAAAAGGGGCACAAAACTTGAAAAGTTTGGGCACCATTTTATTTGCTTCGGGCGTCAGCTGCTTTAGCTTCAAGTTTGCTTGGGGCGCCAAAATTCAAAGACCAAAGACTGTATATCTGGTCCAATACTCTCTAGTCTCTTTAGTCCAGCGTGTATTATTTATTAACAACACGTTTTAACGTGTATTGAATTAATTATATTTCAATTTTCAACGTCTCAAAAATTAAAAATACAGATACATTTAAAATTGGCCGTCTGGAAAGTAAAAACAACAACAAAACAGCAAAACAACTCACCCTCATTTTTCAAAGTAGATAGGAACAAAAATCCAATGAAGATACATATTTTCAGAAAATCTGTACACATGGTTGAAATAAGTAACAACTAAAAAAGATGTGTGCGTTGTTGATCCCAGGGTCGGACATTGAGTGAAGATGTAAAAATTTGTGGTCCTTTTTGGTTCGGGGTCTAAATTCTAGATTCTGGAGCTGGAGCTGGAACAAACAAAGTAATAAATGGCCTTGAGCTTTGAGCCCTCATAAGAACTTGGGTATTTTTCTTCGCTCTTTCTTGGAAAAGGCAAAGGAACTACTTAATCCTATACTCTGTACTTTATAATAATACCTAACCTGTCTTGATTTTGAGTCAGCTGAGCACAAAAATGTGAAATGAGAAGATTCAGATATGAATTTACCGCTTCCGCCCCAATGATAAATACTCACACAAATATTCTTGCTTTTCTCCAGACTCTAGACTCTGAGAGCTGGATTATGTTGACAATGTGCATGAAAACAGAGAATTTTCCTCTATAAAATGATCAGGTGGGTTGTCATGACACCTGACATCCGGCATCCTGCACACCTCCTGCTTGTTTGTTTGTCACAGTCGCAAATTGCAAATCAAGTAGATGATGAAAATTAGTGGTCCTCTTTGGGTCAGAATCAAATACAAGAATGTTTGTCTTTCACCTTTCATTGATTTGTAACGACCGGCATGAAAGATCCAAAATTGAAAAGGAAAACAAAATACAGAGGACTTTGTCATTTTGTACTTGCATTTGCATTCCACACAAGAATTCTTGTCAAAACAAGGAAAATGCTCTGCTTCTTTGAACATTGTGCATTGTAAATATTCTCCAGCTCTCAAAAAGCCTGGAATCTGGAATCTGGAGGAAAAGAAGAGTATTTTGTGTGTATTTGTCGTTGGGGCTCGAGCGGTATATTTTCATATTTGAATCCCCTCAATTCACATTTCACATTCTGCCTTCCGCTGACTCAAAATCAAAATCAAAACGGGAAACAGAAACTCAGTTAAATATTTAATTGTTCCTGATTTTGAAAAGCCTGATTCAAAGTTTGACTGTTAAAGATGAACTTGTAGTTTCTGGCTTTCGTCTGGGATTTAAGCGCATTATAATTAAAACAAGAAAAAGAATAGCAACAAAATACACAAAATGTTTCCACACTCCTCAACATTTTCCCCTGCATCAACTGGGATTAAAACAGAGCAACGGACTGCCAATTTGAAAAAAGTGCTTTTGGGAGGAAAATTCCAGATGTGTGACGTCAGCAACGAAAAGTGAAGGATTTTTAGTTGAAAGCCGTTTACACATTTTGACTCCACATTCGGATCCGCAGAATACTTTCAATGTACATTACACACACCAAAGCGTTTCCATTGGTGGTGGTGATTGTCTGCGGTCAAATGGATTATATTTCCACTGTTTTTTTTGACAAAATGACTTTAAAATCTAATTATGATTTTTATTTTCAAGCTTAAAAGGCAATTTCATGTCTTAAATTCAAAATTTAAGACATTTTAGCGTTTTAAAACTGGTTTCTTGTCTACAGCATTTAAAAAAGGATGAACTGCCTTTGTCTACGGCTTCTACTTTTAATTTTAAAAGGAGATTACTTATTTGTAATTCATTTACTATATTCTCCATGTCTGATTTTGTTTTGTTTTAATCCTTTCATCCGTCTATCTTTACCTAACGCCAACCCACAACAAAACACGTTGCTTAATTATTATTATTGAGTTTCGTTTTTAAATGAGCGTTTGCAAATCACAAATATTACATAAAATTGTTAATTGTTCAATAGAGCTAAAAACCAAATTCAAATCAACTTCTTTTTCGAATTTCTATCTAATTTTATCCGTTATTTAAGCTTGAAGAATTGTTAGATTGTTTCTTACTACTTCATAGTAAATTATTATTATTGTGGTTTTTACGGACTCAGACAAGGAAGTTTAAATACAAAATAACTTTATAGTAAATAGCTTTTAATTTATCAAATCACGACTAAATGGTAGTTATTATCTCCAGAACTAAAACTTAAAAACATTAATAATATTTGTCAATGTTTACATTTTAAAATTATCCATGCGAAAGCGGAGAGACAAAAACGTACAGTGCATTGCAACGAAAGGAAAATGTGTGAGTTGTCGATTCACACAAGCGGCTTCAGAATCATACAAAAAATGATCTCATTTAAAAAACTATAATTAATAAGCATTCAAATGCAGTTTAGATAAAGATGAATACATCAATCGAAAGAGTTTTTAATGCTCTTTTAAATGGTACAAATGGTTTCTGTGGGCCCTGAGCACTTGAGTTACAAATTGTGATTAAAGATTACAGCCCATGTACTGTAATGCTTCACTTTTCGTTGCTGACGTGTGTTCACTTCAGCACACCACCCTCTCAAAACTTTACAATGTAATTGGCAGCCCGTTGAAACAGAGGAGGAATTTCAAATGGAGCATCCTGGAGAGGAATTTCAAGAGGCAGTTGAAGTCAAAGTCAAAGAAGAACCGGAAGAAGAAAATGAAAAAAATCCTCAGGAGAGCCTGTCACAATTTTTAAATGAAAACCGAATTAAAAAAAGCATGCCTCTAATTTTAAATGAGCCTCAAGAAGATGATTGTACACACGTGTAAGTAAAACATTTAAGTTTTTATCTTGCAAAGTTTTTTGGCATTTTGTTCTAATTTATAAATCACAAATTTTCTTTGAGCCAAACAGTACACAAAATGAGTTTGGTGTAAAAAGTGATTTTGTTACTAAAATTTTTATCCTTCTTGTTCCCTTTATGTAAAATGTTAGTGCCTTTGAACCGGCGGAAGCTAAATTAAAATTTTATTTGAAAGAAGAGTGGCTCACAGAAAATGAACAAGATTTTATTACAGTAAATACAAATAGAACAGAAACAGAAACATGTTCTCTTATTCCATTTCAAATTCCAGCTCCAGAACAAATCTGTTCAGTCTGCAACAAACCATTCCCCACCCTCCAAAAGCTGAGACGGCATGTGAGAATTCATGATAAAAAATACAAGTGTACTGTTTGCAAACTTAAAACCGCTACTTTGTCCGCATTGGAAACTCATCAGCTCGTCCACACGGGAGAAAAACCATGGAAATGCTCTGAGCCCCACTGCCAAATGGCCTTTACTCAAAAACAAAATTTACAACGCCACAAATTTACGGTTCATGGCAGAAATGAGGGGAATTTCAAATTGTTTCGTTGTGAACTCTGCCCTTTTAAAGCCACCCGACAATTTTCTCTCACCAATCATTTAAATTTTGTTCATCGAGGGATAAAAAAGTTTGGTTGTCCTCGGTGTGAGTGTAAATTTCCGGCACGGGGGAATTTAAAAAGACACATTCAGTTTGTGCACGTAAAACTGAGACCGTTCAAATGTCCTCAAAGTGGATGTGAATACGCCGCAAAGGACGGAGGCAACTTTAGAAGACACCAGAGACTGGTGCACAAAACAAATCCAGAACAAGCTAAAGCCATTTGGAAAAATCTATCTGCCCCTGGTTCCGCTGTACAAATTGCAAACCCAGAACCAGAACCAAAATCACAACAACCGGAAGAGCCGATTGAAAATACTCAATTCTCCACTCAAAATGTTCATCAACAACAAGAATCCTCAAAACCTGAACTGAGATGCAGGGCCGGTCTTTGGATTTTGGCACCCCAAGCAAAGTCGAAGCAAAGGCAACTGGCGCCCGAAGCAAACAACATGGCACCCAACTTTTTCCAATTTTGGCGCCCCTCTTTTTGATTTTTTTCGCCCCTTTCAGTCGACTTTGAGCCTCATGTTCTCGAATTTTTGCCCGTTTTTCGCGTTGTCCCCCTTTTTTCTCGATTTGGGGCCCATTAATTCAATTTTTTGCGCCCCTTTTCATTTTTGGCGCCCATTATTTCTTTTTGGCGCCCCCTTTTTCTCGATTTGGCGCCCTTTTTTGTTAATTTTGGCGCCCCCTATCTTCTCGGCGCCCGAAGCGGTTGCTTCGGTTGCTTCGCCCTAAAACCGGCACTGCTGAGATGTTTTACACTTTTTTATCATTGTGACCATTGTGATTTCTTCACTAAAACTCCCAAACAAGTCGCATCGCATCTGTACAAAAAACACAACTTGCCTCGAGTGATTTTAAAGGTAAATGTTCCATTAAAAAATTTAAATACTAAATATTTAAAAAAAAAAAATTATTATTATTTTTTATTATTATATAATTTTTTTTGTGTTGATTTTATTCACACTTTTTACTTTTCTCACATTTGCTTTTCAAACTGATAAAAATACTATTATTTTTTTGATCAATTTCAGAAATTGAAATCATCGTCCGGATTAAAAACTAGACAAAGGAACGAGGAAGAGAGCAACGTCACAGAGGATCAAAATTCTGGACTTGATATTCGGGCGTCCAGATCAAGAGACCACGTCAATGTTATTCACAAGAAACTCAAAAGTTGGACGTGTCATTTCAAGGGTTGTTCTCATAAAACTACAAGCCGATGGAATCTGAAGGAGCACACTGACTTTGTTCACCACAACGTGAAAAAGTTTGGCTGTGATTTCTGTTCCTTGGAAATGACACGGAAATCCAACCTCCGGAGACACATCCAGATCACGCACCTCCAGCTGAGACCGTTCAAATGCCCTCAAATCGGGTGCCCCCACAAAGCCAAGACCAAGGCACATTTGGAGGTACATTTGCAAAGGGTGCACATGAAATCAAAATCGCAAGTTCAAGCAGTCCTCAAACATTTAATTTCAGCAACAGCATTAGCATCAACATCAACCACTTGAGATTTGAGACAAGCCAAGCGCCAAGCGGAAGAACTCGGAACCGCATTCCTCCTGGACTCTTGCTGTTCAGCTCAGTTCCATCCGAAACCGCAAGTTTTATTCTTACTGGTTGAACAGAGACAAAACGTCAATATCAAAAGCAGGAACACAAAAATAAAATGTGATATTTTAATACGTCTTGTTTAATTTTTTATATGTACCAAAATGAAATGTACCAAAACTAAAACCAAAACTACATCCAACTCAATTGTTTGGAATAAATAAATAAATATGCCTACTTTTTTCTTCTTGTTGATTCATGATTCAAGCTCCAGAAATAATAGGTTAAGTTCGCTTGCTTTTTGAATCAAGTACACAGCCATGAAATCTCTAATTTGCTCCTTTTCCTTTGGCTCTTCTATTTCCACTTTGCCGCCGTTTTATCCTCTGTTCTGCAAGAATTTTAGGGCAATATTTACCATCATTTTGTAGTCGTGTTTTTTATGGGCGATTTTGGTCAGGGAAATGATTGCAGATAATTGTTGAGTGTTGAGTTTACGACTATTTTGGGCAATAAACTGATACAAAGAAGAAGCCTCTTCCGTTTTACCAATTTCCGCCTTAAAATTCGCCACAAATTCAACTACGCTCAAAAATGCGCCGAAAAACTCGTTTGACCCCTCGTGACCTTTGACCTTTGATGACCGCTGAGGCGGACTTGAAATACATGCCAATTTTCAGCTCATCATTTTGGCCTTGTTTAGAATTGGCATCAAGAACCGCTTCAATGGCGTGAAGATGGACTAGAATCAGTTTTTCCTCATATTTTTTGGTGATGATTTTGAGGTTGTTTTGGTTTTGGTTTTGGGCGAGGTCAATCACTACTTTCGCCCACTTTAAAGTTTGGTCCACATCTTCCTTCACCCTGGAAAACCACACGAGGTTGTCCAAAATCACCACAAGATTTGTTGAAGCTTTTTCAGCTTTCAAGATTTCATGCTCGTAGAGTTGAGTCCAAATTTCAACCGCATGTTGTTTGCTCTTTTCCGCAAGCGCAGTTGAGAAGGGCGGAAAATAGGGGTCAATTTTTGCTTCATCCCTTTTCTCAACAAAGGATTTGATGAGTGTTTCAAGGGCACTAAGATACATTTTAGTAATGTATTCTGCATCTTCCTCTTTGGTGACCTTGACCTTGACCTTTTGGTTTTGAATGAGGTCAATCATGACGGTAGCATATTTGACCCCTTGTTCTAAATCATCCTGCAGGAGACAAAGTGAAATGGCCCAGTCTAGAATTCCTAAAATCCTCTCATTTTTGTATAACATGTGTAAATTTTGTGCAAAATGATCAAGTGGGTTGTCATGACATCCGACACATGTCATGTGGTTTGTTTGTCACAGTTGCAAATCAAGTATGTAGATGGATGATATTTTAGTGGTTGAAAATGATTTGTCGTCTGTGATTCAAAATCAAAATCCACTGGGAATTCTCATCTTTCGTCTAACTTGTAATTTGTAATGACCGGAAGGAGGGATGCAAAAAATTGAAGAGGAAGCCAGGATAAACATGCCTTTGTCATTTTATACTTGAATTTGCATTCCACAAAGCAAGAATTCCTGGAAAAGGAGAGAAAATGCTCTGCTACAGCAGAACTACATTGTAAATTGTAAATTTTGCTCACAGCTTTCAGAGTCTAGAGTCTGGAGAAAAGGAAGAATATTTTTGTGTGTGTGTATTTGTCGTTGGGGCGCGAGCGGTATATTTTCATATTTGAACCCCTCAATTCACATTTCACATTCTGCCTTCCGCTGACTCAAAATCAAAACATTTAAAATATTTAATTGTTACTACTTTTGAAAAGTCTGAGCAAAAATTTAACTGCCATTCATTTTCGTGGTAAACGCCGTAAACTTGCAATTTCTGTCTTTCGTCTGTAATTCAAGTGTAATTAAAACAAGAAAAAGAATAGGCCAAAATCATCAACATATTCCTCTGCATCAGAGGTTAATTTTCAAATGGAGGATTTTAGAGAGGAATTTCAAGAGACAGTTGAAGTCAAAGTCAAAGTCAAAGTGGAACCGGAAGAAGAAAATGAAACAAATCCTCAGGAGAGCCTGTCACAATTTGTAAAGGAAAGGCGAATCAGAAAAAGCATGTCTCTAATTTTAAATGAGCCTCAAGAAGACGAATGGGCAAATGAGTAAGTAAAATATTTTAATATTCATCATAATTTTTTTGACATTTTATTGTAAATTGTAAACTGTAAATATTCTTTAAGCCAAACCGTACAAAATCGGTTGGGCTTAAAAAGTGTGTTTTTTTTACTAAATTTTATTATTTTTGTTTTGTACACGTAAAATGATAGTGCTTTTGAACCGGGACAAGTCGAGTTGAATTTTAATTTAAAAGAAGAGTGGCTCACAGAAAATGAACAAGATTCAATTACAAATGCAAATTCAAATACAAATCAAGTCATCACCACAGAAGCACAAACAGAAACAACATCTCTCACTCCATTTCAAATTCCAGCTCCAATTCCAATTCCAGCTCCAGAACAAATCTGTTCATTCTGTGGCAAGAAGTTCCTGACCCTTCAACAGCTGAAATATCACTTCCGAATCCACGACCAGAAAAAATACAAGTGTCCTCTCTGTGACTACGCCACACCAATTTTAACCAACTTGAAAAATCATCAGGTCGTCCACACGGGCGAAAAACCATGGAAATGCCCCGCGCCCAACTGTGGAATGTCATTTACTCAAAAACAAAATTTACAACGCCACAAATTTACGGTTCACAAGTTCAAAATGTTTCGCTGCTCAATTTGTTCTTTTAAAACCATCCGACAGTCTCGGCTCACGAATCATGTCAAAATTCACGAGCTTAAAAATCTGGAGTGTTCTGAGTCAGCTGTACAAATTCCAGACAAGGGACCGGAAGTGTCTAAGCTGGTGCAAGCTAAAGCTATTAGAAAAAATATCTCCTCTTCTTCTTCTCTTTCTCTTTCTTCTACTGATTTGGTTGTGAAAATTCTAAACAAAGAACCAGAACCAAAATCACAACCGGAATCATCAATCAAAGCTGTTGAATTTTACTCTGAAAATCATCATAAAGAAGAACCCTCAAAACCTGCCTTAAAATCCTGTACAATTTTTTATCATTGTGATAATTGTGATTTCTTTACTAAAAATCACAAACAACTCGCAGCTCATCATTACAAAAAACACAATCTGCCGCGAGTTATTTTAAAGGTAAATATTCCATTAAAAAAATTAAAATGCTAAATATTTAAAAAAAATTCATCTTTGTTTTTGGATTACATTTTTACATTCAATATTCAAGTTGCTAAAAATATTAATTTGTTTATCATTTCCAATTTTTAATTCAGAAGTACAAAATTCTGCAGAGTAGAGAGAGAAAAATGACAGAGGATGAAAATTCTTCACTTGGTCTTAATCTTCAGTCGTCAACCCAGACGGAAGAGGAAATTGTTCGCTGGTTAAATGCTCAAAGCCCAAGTGTTCTTACTCGAGTCCTCAAAAATGTACTGTGAAATGTGAAACAGGACGAGTTTTTTTTTTCAAAAAGTCGAATGTCCAGCTCATTCATTCCAAATTCCAAAACGAGACTATTATTAAAAATGCTTTGACAAATTACAAATCCGAGGCACAGGAAAATTTGAGGAGATATTTTAATATTTGCAAAAGGTTCACATGCAGTCAAAATCGCAAGTGGAAGCAGTCTTCAAAAATTTAATTTCATCTTCATCAACAACATCAGCGTCAAAATCAAAATCAACTAGTCAAGAGATTTGAGACGAGTCAAATGAAAGCGGAAGAACTACATTATTTTTTAGCTGTTGCTGTCCAGCTCAGTTCTCAGTTTGATACGGAATTGGGATCATAAATAATAAATAATAAAAACAAACTGTCATGTGATATTTTGTTCTTGTATTTTTTATTTTATTTTTTATACCCATGAAATGCTTCAAAAATATTAAGTACTAATTTACTCATTTTACCCAACTCTTTTATTTATTTATTTTGGATAAAGAAATAAATAAATTATTAATTTGTCTTGTATTCTTGATTCAAAATCTACAAAAAAAACATAGAGTTTTCTTATCATCTTTTGTTTATTAAAATCCAGAGCTGTACAAATTGTACAAAAATGTATTGTGCATAAAAAACTTGCTCCGGCCTTTGTGCATTTTGTATTTTTCATGCTTTATTTGTAGAAAGAATTGCTGGCCTCTCCATCGCATCCTATTTTTTCTGTGTGCACAATTTTGCATTTTATTTGACTTAAGGCCAAATCAAACTGGATTTAATGAAATTTAAGATCACAGGTGCATTTAATGCTAAAAAATGAGTAGTTGTTTCGAGTTGCTAATTTTTCGTTTTTCATTTTTCATTGAGGAAACATGAGGATGAGATTTCCGACTTGTCGCATGACGTAATCCATGAAAATGAGAGTATTTTCCCTCTCCATCGCATAAAAATCCCCCGCTTCAACTCGCAAACTCTGGACGGACCTGCAAACTCTTTTGTATTCCTCTCGCGTCTTCACAAGTTGTTTTGGCCGCTGGGCCTTTTCAAGAATATTCCTTTTGAGCTCCTCAACTTTGGCCGTGATCAAATAAACTTTGTCAAACAGGGCAAAATAACAAATGCTCCCTTCGAACGGAATGAAAACCGCCAAAATCCCGAGGATCGGCTCTGAAACCAGGAATTTGACGGCCACAAACCCTCCGACTATCGAAACGGCTAGTGCGACACACTTGGTCAAGTAGACGCTCGTCGACATGACTTGATTGAAGACGAGCAGCTGGATTTTGATTAACTGCAAACTTTTCCCCGCTTCTTCAAGTCCGCGGGATCTAAACACCATAAAAAATCAAAAAATCATGTCATTTTATATGGAAAATTCTTCAGAAATTTGAATAGAATATCCCGCATCAAAATTGTGAAGCGGAATTCGGTTGAGCCTGAATTCAGGCGAATTTTTGCCGTTTTTTGCCGGAATTGGGCCGATTTGGTAAAAATCGGATGAACCGAAAGATTTGGCCCGGGTTTCCGCCGAATTCTGGCAAAAATTCTAATTAAGGCAGCATTAAATTATAGCCGAATCCCGCCGGAAATTTTGACGCGGGAAATCAAAATTCAAATAAAAATTTTGGGTTTGGAAAAAAACCGTACCTCTTTAATTTTTGTACCGCAGCGTCAATTTCTTGTTCAATGAGGACCAAAAACCGGAGCATGCTGTAAACAGCCAAGTAAATTTGAGAAATTATGAAACCGTAAAAGGCAAAGTCCAGAATTCCTAAAAGTGGACAGATTAAAAAGGAAAAGCCGGAAACACTCAGATTTTTAGAGCAGTTCCATTCAAATTCAAATTTGGAGTCGCAAGGGAAGCAAAACCCCAGGAAAAAAAGTGGCGAGTTTTGATCCAGAAAAAAAAGGACAGGAAATGTGAAAATTATCGAGTAGATGAAAAACGGCAGGTAAACGAGCAAATTGATGCGCAGCGAACGTCGAGGAATTGACTTGACGCTGGACTTAAAAACTGACAACGACTTTTGAATTTCAAACTGAAATTGAGAAAGGATTCTGTGTGCCCAGTTTTTGGCGGGTTTTTGTACAGCTTTTGAATTGAGATTTCTTTTTAGATTTGGGATGATTGAGTTGCCCATGGCAACGACTGACAACAAATGAACCGTCATGATTTGAACATAGCCTAAATAAATGGCGACACAAGCGCCGGTGATCAAAGGAGTGGAGAAATTCCGAAGGATCTTGAGCGTACACGTCGAATTTTCAAAGTGGGCGAGAATGGGAATTGTGACCAAAATCAGGTTCAAAATCCGAAAGATTGCATAAATTTGCCAAAGTGCAAAGAAAAGTTTGTCTGCAAAATTCAACAGTTTTGACTTGTTCTTTTTATTGACTGTGGCAACTCCGGATGTGAGGTCAATTTCTGCTGGGAGAATTGAAACAAAGGTCAAAATTTTTACAGTGAGCAAGTTGAAGGTCACGTCCTCAAAGGAGACAATCAAATTATCGGAATTTTCATGGCGTTTTCTTTTTGTCATTTCCAATTTTTGGCCGGTTTTGGCTCCTAAATTTGAAGTGGGTTTTGAATTTAATTTTTCTTCATTTTGTGCCTCAATCTTGATTCGAATTTTTTGGTCTTTTTCTTTCGGTTTTGCTTCTTTTGGTTTGGACGTGGCTGAAAATCGAGATGGTCCTGGAATCGGCTTTAAATTTTGGTCCGGGTTTGCTGGACGAACTAAAATTAAATTTGGAATGTCTTTTGTAAGATTCATAGTTGAATTGTCATTGGGATTTGGATCTGGATTTTCATCACAATTTGAATACAAGTTTGGAGTTTTGTTGTCCTGGTTTCGCCGGATCTTTTTAGCCAATTTTGTAAAATTTTGGCACTTGTTTTTAATTCTCATTTTGAACTGTAGTGTTGCCATAATTTAAATCAGGGCCCCAAAATTTCATCTAAATTCCGTCTGTTGCCAGTTGCCAGTTTTTCACTTGAGTTTTTTGCACACAGGAAACAACTTTTCTTTTTTCAAGCTCCGATCGTAAAAGAACTTTTGGGGATTATTTCGCTTGTGAATTAAAATACAAGTTTTTGTGTGTCCATTTTGTGTATTCGACTTGAGACTTGAATTGGAATGTAAATTACCCAGAGGATATTTTGCACAAATGCTCACCTCAATTAAGGAATTACTCAACTTTTGATAAAACTAACAAGAAACAAGAACCGAGATAATTTCACGGTAATTTTCCATGCCGTCTTATAGCTTGAATTTACGAGC
The DNA here is from genome assembly GCA_034698325.1 of Sminthurinus elegans. Taxonomy (NCBI): domain Eukaryota; kingdom Metazoa; phylum Arthropoda; class Collembola; order Symphypleona; family Katiannidae; genus Sminthurinus; species Sminthurinus elegans. The sequence continues at coordinate 19,011 of JAQGBI010000103.1, read as the reverse complement.
AACGATCAAGTGCGTCATTTCTTGAATTGGAGTGAAGCTATTTGAAATTTGGAATTTGAAGCCGTATTTGAAATTTGAGTACAGACGGAAATGGAAAAGCAATTTTAAAAAATGCCTTGTTATGAGATAATTTTAGTAAAATAGTCAACTGCGAGTCATGAGAAAAATAATGTGATTGTAGCTCATTGAGAATAATACAAAATAATGGCAAGACAAGAGTCAAGTGGATTCCCATTTCAAATTTCAAATGGCGTCCAATTTAAGACGCATGACTTTTTTGATACACGAGTTGGCCGATGACCAATGGCCGCCAGTCATTAAACTTGACCTAAATTCAAAACACAAGATTCTTGATTCTGGGGATGCGAAAAGTTTTAGCAATTTCGGTATGATAAAAACTGGCGGTGAATACAGTACAATTTGAGTGAGCAGTACAAGACACAAGAGTGAAATGAATTTAGAAAGGAATTAAAACTGAACAGTCCAAAATGATGCAGAAAAGAATGTTCATCAGTCCATGTTTTTAGTTTTTGGTTTTTATCTAGCATTCCAAATTTCTTTACCTTTAATTTCTGTTACTGGGTTTTGTATTTTAGTCTGCATATAAAATTTGCGCTGCTTGTTTGGAATTTGCAACTAAAGGGAAAAGTTTTACTTTTCACAAGAGTTTACACAACATCAATCTTGACACTTTAATAGCACAAGTTGGATTTTAGACCAAATTTTGAGTGCTGAATTAAAGTAGCTTCAAGTTTCAAGGTGAAAGTTTCAACCTTTGCTATTGACCATTCTCTTGTTTCTACGTAGGTAGTGGAAAATGGGAGAAACAGTAAACAGCAGTTGCAGTCACTGCACAAAGATACGTATACGTTTTACGTAATTCTGCCCTCTGATGCAAATAAAATCCCTGATTACTGATAATATTTTATCTCTTCCTCTCTTTCTGACCCACCTCATTATTATTATTTGTTTGTTGTTGGTGTTAGTACAATATTTTTCTACTCCCAATCTGCCAATTTTCAAGAGTGCATTTCCTCTGACTCACCGATTTATCATCGCATTGCCCTAAATCACTAATAATAAATATCAGCGTCTCTCAGCTCTCAACTCACAATCAGTTTCTGTCTGTATTCACAATTCCTGCATTCTCTTTTATACTTTGACTTGAGCTAAAGTGCAGAAAATAACCTTTTCGCAACATTATAATCATTTTTTGAGCTCTTAGGACGTTGATTTCAATCCAATATCAAAAATGGGTGTCAAATTGCGTGAAGCTCTTCACGACTTTTCCGTCAGTTTGGTCCCAGATGCTGATTTTGAGAGACGGGGAAATGAAGCCTGCCAAAGAGTCATTCAAATTCTCCAGGCTAAACGAGATGATGTGGCTGAATCCCACATTTCCGAATGCACGGGGAAGCGAACTTCTGTTTCCTATCTTGGGTAAAAATTTTCATTCCTCACTCTAAATTGTACATGGTTAAAACCATTTCATAATTCAAGTCTCAAGTCTCAGTTTTTTGTGAACTGCATTGAAAAATGAAAATTCTGTAATTTTGAATAAATCTCATTCGCCTTGTTTTTGGTTTTTTAAATCCAGCTTAAAACAGCCAGATTTTGACATTGTGCTTTACCTCAACATACAAAACCTTGATGAATTTACCAAGCAGTCAGGCCCGCCCTTTAGAAAGATCCTCGCAGAGTTTGAACAAGTCTTTAAAAACTTGTATCCTAATGAAATCACCATTTTGCACACGACTGCTGCAAATTTCATTGGCATTCAAGTTGATGATTTTAAAATTGACGTGGCACCCGCAGTCTGTTTTAAAAACACGCCGCGCCCCTACGGAGTTAGTCAGAAAAAGCATCAGCAGCAAGAAACCCTGGAATTAATCAAAGGGCTGTCCAATCCTCAAAAATTGGGCCATTACTATAGCCCCGGGCTGACCGAGTCCGCCCTGAAATATGTCAAGAGAGAAGAAGAGCAATTGAAAGTTCACCCTCTAATTTGCCTTGCAAAGTTCTGGGCCCGGAGTTTGAACATTCCCGCGTCCCGCGTTAAATACGTAATTGGTCAATCTTATTTGATGGAGCGGATGGCGATTCGCGCCGCGGAGGAGGTGGGCAACTTTGACCTCATTTCTCGTCTTGAGAAATTTCTAGAGCTCATGTCAAACTTTAAAACCCTTGAAATATTTGAGACGGAGCCTTTAAAAGAGGCAACGGAAATGGGTGAGTATGGGGAAAATCTGGGTTGTCGCCCCATTGTCCTTGACCCAGTCAACCCCTACAATAATATTGCCCTGCTTCACCATGACCCGAATGAGCGAAAGAGGATCCTGGACATTTTCGAGGAGGGAGCGAAGAAATGTCTGAAAAAGTTGGAAGCGGTCAAACAGAGAGAGCGGAGTGGGCGGCTACTTCAAAGTGCGGATGAGGTCAGCAAGATTCTGGACCAGTCGGATTTAGGACCTTACGTTGAACCACTTGGAGTTACTCCGTTTCCATGGCAACCCTCTTATCCTTCCCCTTCCCACGCCACTGGAGGTCAATTTTCCAGTCCAGGTCAAAGTCGAGGTCGAGGTCAAGCTCCGAGACAAGAACAAGAGGAAGGAATTGGATTGGGCGGAGCAGCGGCTATAGCAGGAGCGGTTGCTGTGGGCGTAGGACTTTTAGCCCTGTTCGGCATGAACCATGACAGAAACCGACGAAATTAATCAAATGTACCACCCTTTGTCAATTACATGTAATAAAAATTATTATTGACAAAATATTGTAAAATTGTATGAATTATGAATTACATAAAAATCCCAAAAATGTCGTGTAAACTACAAAATGGAAACAAAAAGCTGGACATAAAAGCTTTAATTGTTTGATGATAATAACTTGATTCTTTCAACTGCACTTGTAACTTGTAACACAATTTGTAATTTTTGGTCATTCCAACCTTTCAGTTTATTGATTTTGAATTTTAAATCATTTTAAATAAAAATACATTAAAAAGATTGAGTCCTTTTACAAAAACGGTAGTTGGACGCCTTTTGAATGGTTTGAGGGTACAAAAGTAAACTTGACACTCTACAGAGCATATAGATTTCAAGTCTTTTCATATTATTCTGCTGCATACGATAGAAATGTAATCTTCTCCCAGTTCAACGCCCGTCAAAAACCATTTAACCTAACCATTTAAATTTCATTTCTATGAAATACCAAAACTTTCAATTTATGTACAATGTACAGTGTAGAGTGTTGCAAAAAATACAGTTTTAATAAAATAAATTGCACGAGGGTTTGGCCAAAATATCCAAAGGATTTTGTGTTTTTTACACTCACTTGTCTATAGAGACGCAAGATTTCTGAGGGCTTTGGATGTATTGTTTCTCTGTTGCATTTGACATTCCCTGAGGATCCTTTTTTGGTCTTGTGGGGAGCAGCCAAAGTACGGGAGATTGACCAGAATTCTCCGATTGAAATGATTCCTAAGGCTTTTCCAAGAACGACCCGGCACAACCTAAATTCAATATTCAAAATTTAAAAGGAAAGCAGTTAAAATTACAAATTCCAGAATCAGGAACAAAAACCTTTAAATTTTTTTTCTATTTTGTTGTATTTTGAAATCACCTGGCGCTTGCTGATGTCTTGCCACATGGAATAATCCAAATGTCGATACAACTTGTTTTTGCAGATGTAATTGAGCAGTGCAACGCTTTCTCTCTTGGTGTAATTCACTCCTCTTTTTGCCTGCGTCGAACTCAAACCCTCACTTTGATCACTGAAATATTCACAGTATTTTAAAGCGTGGTTATTTTAAATTGTAAAGCGCCAAAAACTAAGACATGAGGTTTTTATTTCAAATATTTACATACGTTGAATTTCCCGCGTCATTTGATTGTGTTTCTGCTTCAGCTTCAGTTTCCTCAAAATCTTGTGGTTCACAGATTTCAGGGATTTGAATTTGTTCTTGTTGTTGTGGCGGTTCTGGCTCGGATATTTCTTGATGTGGTTCTGGATCAACCTGCTCAAATTCAACTTCAACATCTCCAGAAATCATCTCAGTGTCTTCCAATGGATTTGTCTCCTCTTCTCTTTCGTCGTGGTCTGGCGTTCCCATGGAAACCCCAGTTGCAGACTCGTTGAAATACAAATTGAGACTTTCTTCCGGCACCGTCCACCAAACTGTGTTGATTCTCAGGTTGAGATAATCCGCGTCTAGTGTTTCCTCTGGATTCTCTTCCACAGTCTCATTTTCCAAGGATGTTGTTGTAATTGGAATTGGCGTGTTTTCCATTTCCGGTTCGTTAACCGGTATTGACTTGGATTTTTCAGGCTCCGGTTCCGGTTCGGGTGCCGGTTTTAATGTTGATGTCTCGGGCTGTTTCTCAGTTTCAGTTTCCGCTTCTGATACTTCAGATTCCTCTGGGATTTTTTCCCCGTTTTTGCTTCTGTGGGCGTGTAATTCCTTTTGCTTGACTAGTTTTTTCATACTTTCAAGGCTGAAGGGACGAGTTCTTCCAAATTGCGGTGTATTTTTGGAGGACGCCGTCGATGATGATGATGATGATAGTAATGAAGAGGAGGAAATGGAGGAACAAGCTGAAGAAATTGACGATGATTTTTCGGATTTTTTGTCTGATGGAACAAAAACAAGTTTTGTTCTCATTTTCACAGATTCTGCCGGTGAAATTACAGTTTGAAGAGACTCTTGACTGAAAATAGATAGAAAAAACAACTTTTTGGTAAAATTATACAAAGTTTTGCTCATGAAAAGCGATTTTTTTTTCACCTTTGAATTTTCTTTTTGACTAAATTTGGTGGATTTCTGAGCTGACTCGCCTTGACTTTAAATTCTTTTGACCTTTGTTTTACCAAAGGATTTTCCGGGGTTTCCGAATTTTCGACAACTTTGGAATTCTCGAAATTTTTGGAATTTTGTGGGTTTTCTAAATTTTTGGGCGTTTCTAAATTTTTGGGCGTTTCTAAATTTTTGGGCGTTTCTAAATTTTTGGGCGTTTCTAAATTTTTGGATTTTTCTAAATGTTTGGTATTCTTGACATTTTCCGGACTTTGTGTGCTGTCCGATTGACACTGCATATTTTTTTCATTTGAGATAAACTCGGAAATTTTGGATTTTGATTTTGATTTCTCTTGCTCGACTTGCTTTTGATTTTGTTCTTGTACCGCCAGAATTTCCTCCCATTTCAATTTGTGACGCAGGATTAAATTGGCGTCATATTCCGGCAGAAGAGACGAGCCAGTTCTGAAAATGAATGAAAACCCAAGGAATTTTCATATTAGTCAAGGATTTATACATAAAACAATTTTTATTTTGAATTTACTCACTTGTACTTGTTGAGATCCATGATTTTTTGATTCATGTAGCAGTCGTAGATGAAACGAGACTCGAAGAAATCCTTGTGCTTTTCAGTGGCGGGTTTTACAAAATTTTGAATATTTTCCTCTTGACACCACAGCAAATCGATGATTGGGATGGCAAATGGATCGTTTTCATCCGGTCGGAGTGAAATTCCGTCCGAAAGCTGGAACAGGGTCAAAAATTCATTATACTGAAAATCATAGACAAAAACCATAGAGGTTCACACAATTATTTCTCCTCTTACTTGGATCCAATTTTTAAGTTTCCAGTCGGCGGCTTCCACTGGATAAATCTTAAAAACTGCGTGATGCCCCTTGAATTTGAAGAGACTAATTTTTGTACTTGTGAATTGTGGCGAGATTTTTGAAACTTGATTCTCATCGTTTTCATTGGGATTGGGATTTTCTCTGGTTCTGCTTTTGTCTCGAGATCGCTTTCGATGTTTCCGCTTCTTTTTACTGTGTTTCTTTTTGTGGCGGTTGTGACTGGGATTTTGATTTTGATTGTCATTGTCATTTTGATGAGATGGTTTATCTTTACTTTGACATGCTTGGCTTTTCTGCTCCTCCTCTTCCTCGTCCGAAGTGATGTCCGACAGCCATTGAGAAGGAGATTCGTCCGCCGTCTCTTTTGTCTTGGTTTTTTCCTCTTTTCGGTCATTTGAGATTTCTGGAGTATTTTGACTAGATTTTGATGTCACTGCATGTTCTGTGATTTTGGATTTGTCTTCATCTTTGCCACTCTGGTGCATCTCTTCAATTTTTTTCAACTCCATCAGCACCGAATTCCATTCACTTTCGTACAACTTGTCTCGAGATAAAGCAGAATCCTCCATGCTCAATTTCCCTTTCCCAGGGTCCACAAAACAAAAAAAGGCAACAAAAAAAGTGACAATTTCAAAGGAAGTATGAAATTTTCCACAGCTTTTTTCCCACTAAATTTTGAACCGCGAACAAACGCAGTTTCTCTTTGCAGCATGTGAATTGTTAAATGGAAATGGTGTCAAAGTGTGACGTCGACTTAAGCAAAACTCAAGAGCACTATTGTTTGTTTGTTTGTTTGTTTAAGCATTTGCACCTTTATTTTCAAAGCTGTAAATATAATCCGAGCTAAACAATGAGAACTTGAAACTGGTGCATGTAAGTTTGTAAAAAAATAGTCATCGTTCCGAGATCCTCCAATTTTCATTTTCAAATTTCAAATATATTTAAATAATATATTTATGACAAAACTAAACTCACCAACTTTTTGTCCTTTTTGAACAATAAAGAGAAATCATAAAAATTGCTATAAAAATGCCCATAATTTTTTATTTTGCTCGAAAACTGGAGTCACACTCTCATTCAGAATTTAGCTGTCGCGAGGGCTGGTCTTTGGATTTTGGCGCCCCAAGCAAACTCGAAGCAAAAGCTGCTGGCGCCCGAAGCAAACAAAATGGCATCCAAGTTTTTCTCGATTTGGCGCCCTTTTTGCAGATTTTTTTCTTTGCTCCCCCTTTTCTCGGTTTGGAGCCCTTTTTGTCAATTTTGGCGCCCCTTTTGCAGATTTTTTGCTTTGCTCCCCCTTTTCTCGGTTTGGAGCCCATTATTTCATTTTTGGTGCGCTTTTTTTCAACTTTGGCGCCCCCAATCTCTTCGGCGCCCCAAGCGGTTGCTTCGGTTACTTATGCCTAAAACCAAAAACCGTTCCTGGCTGTGGCTGCAGCTCTACTTTTCAATTGTAAATTTTATGTGTGGAGCAAAGAACAAAATGAAATGTTTTGAGGACTTTTAAAAAAAGGAGTTGAAATTTTTTTTGGAGAATGTACAAAACAAATGTCATATGTTTCATTTCCTTTGCGTAGGTTGAAAAACTGGAGGGAAAACTGTAAAAATATTTACAACTGAAAACTCAAGAGTATTTTTGGGATCTGGATGGAAAATGCACAGTATTTACTATTTACATTGGCTATCTCAAAATCCTGGAATCTGGACAGAGCCAAACATTCAAAGTGTCAAGTGTCATTTTGATTCGAGTCTTTTAGTATACTTTGGAAATAAACGTTGTTTCCCTTGGGCTGAATTTACTAAATTTTTTTATTGATGATCAATTCCAGTTCCATGATAAATTTCATCTACATTTATATTTATATTTGCTATTTATACATTCATCCAAGGATTTCTTAGGTATTGAAAAATTATCACATGCTCACGTCTCATGTCTCGTGTTTCTCGTGGATCATGTAGGCTGAGGCGGAATAAAGAATGGAGTTGTGTTAAATTCTCTCATCTTTATCTGTATCGGTTACGTCTTTTGCCGGTCGTCTAAATACAAAATATGCTCCTAAACGAAATGGCCATGCAATTATTCTTTCAAGTATCATGATTATTTAGTTCGAAAATACATGCCAAAAACCGTCTCATTAATTCGGAACATTCCTAGTTTCTTACCGACAAAACACGCAGAAATCCAGGAGCGGTTTTAGGCATAAGCAACCTAAGCAACCGCTTAGGGCGCCAAGGAGATAGGGGCGCCAAAATTGACACAAAAGGGCGCCAAATCCAGAAAAAAGGGGGCGCCAAAAACCAACAAGGGGCGCAAAAAAAGAAAAGATTCACCAAAAACGAGACAATAGGCGCCAAAGCGCGTAAAGGGCCGCATAATCGAAAACCGGAGTCAAAAATTCGAGAAAAATGCTCAAAAATCGAATGAAAGGGGCGTCAAAATCAATCAAAGGGGCGCCTAAATTAAAATGTTTGGGCGACATTTTGTTTTGCTTCGGATGCCAGCTGCTTTTGCTTAGGGTTTGCTTGGGGCGCCAAAATCCAAAGACCGGCCCTGCAGAAATCCCCAGTCTGTTCTCTGGATTCTGGATGTAGGGCGTAGAAATTCCAGATGATGTAACATGTTGTGTCTATTTACTATCTACTATATACAATCTACAATCTGCATCAAACGGCAGTTTGCTCAGGCAACCAAGGAATTATCCTCGTGTTCTCCCAAATGAACAGCGTACCTTCATTACAAATTTACACGGTTCGTCCAATTTGTCTCGTGTTCTTGTGTTTTGCCTCGTGTCCTGTAAAGATAAGACAAATAATTGGATAGTTACCCCAATTGGATTGGTTTTGATATTGATGCTCATATTGGCTCTGACGTTGTAGTCAAATCTAGAATCTAGAATCCAGAATCTAGACTATACTAAAATATCACTACTATTTTGCCATTCTTTTATATTTTGGTATTTTTTGTTCCATATTTCATGCTTAAATTCCTACTGAGAGCCATTGATTTGTGATTTGTGATTGGCGATTGACAGTTTGAATAAATATCAAGAAAAGTTTGCCAAAGTTTTACCATTGAAATAACACAAGAAAAAATGTACATTTACATGCATTTTTACGCGCTTAATTTAATTTTGGGGGCATTCGTTATTTTGTGCACAGGAATTGAAATAGAAATGGAAACGGGGGTACAAAATAAAAATTTGTGGGGAGAAATAACAGAGGTTTGGAATTCAAATGTAATTTTACCGGGAAATTTTGATTCAGTGTGTCATCGACAGGTTTATTCTAGAAACCAAGACATTTTAGACGGATTGTTCAACTACTACAAAAATGATCAAAATGGCTTTAGCAATTCTGACACAACTGAAACTATTGGTACATTTCATTTTCATGCTAGTGTACAAATTTTAACACAAGTTGGAGAAAATCAAAGCCAAAATCAAACAAATTCTGGACATAAAAATGTGCCTTCCCCAATGTTTCATTTCTCTGTTTTTTGCGTCAACTCCCTCATTTTTCTGGATCCGAACGAGAACGAAAGTGGACATGAAATTAAAATAATTCAAAATTTGTGGAATTTCCTGCTCGGGCCAGAGTCTCGAAGATTTGCCCATCACATTTTTGTGGACAGAAGAAAAACGCTACAGTTTCTATTTAATTCAAAATCGAAACTGGATGGTGAATTAAGCTCAAAAGTTTTGGCAGTAGAAGAGCAATCACAGATTTTAAAACTGCTCACCTTTATCAAGGATTTAAAACACAAGACAGGAATTGTCCTCGATGAAGATGAAACTCAAACAAAGGAAAATGGCCATTTCATCATGAATCCAGATTTTATTCAAGCTTTTCCTCATATTGATTCCACAAGGGAAAATTTCAAGTGGGCGGAATTCAAAAACTTGAAGTTTGGCTCCAAAAATTTGAGAAATGGGCATTTGAGGGTGGACGCCTTTCCAATGTCAATTCACATCATCCGAGATGAAAAAGGGCGACCTTATGCTGGTAAAAAAAAAGTTGTAGAATTTAAAAAAACGGGAATTTTACCCAATTTTGATGAATTGTAAAAAAATAACGATTTTCATTTTAGGTGCCACATTTCACACTTTGGACACTTTGAGCCGTCACCACAATTTGACCTACACATTGACCTTTGCCTATTTTCGGAATTTGGGGCGAAATGCTCAAAACCCTGAAAAGTGGGAGGGGTTCATTGGAGCCCTAGACCGTGACCTCATTGACCTTGCCTTTTTTATGTCAAACACGGAAGAGCGGAACCCCTGGGCGATTTTCACAACCCCCATGATTTTCTTTGACCTCAAATTTTTCACCGCCCTGCCCGAGGTCCGGGTTAATTGGCAAGCAATCGTCTACCCTTTTGAGCCCAGTGTTTGGCTTCTCGTCCTCTTGTCCGTGGCTGCCACCACCCCAATTTTCTATGCTCAAATCAAAATGTTTGGATTTCACAAGTCACCAAAATGTTCTGGTTCTAATTCTAAAACGGTTTCAAATTCGGGGTCGAATTCAGAATCTCCATTTTTCAACGCCCTTTTGTTGCCCATTTGTTCTCTTTTGATGGAGTCATTCCCCGCCCCCAAAAACACGAGGATGCGCCCCCTTCTTGGGCTCTTCCTCTTTTACTCAATAATCGTCTCTGTTTTCTACAACTCGAATCTCATCTCCTTCCTCACTTTTCCAGAGGAGGAGAGATGCCCAAAGACCTTCCGTGACCTCGCCCAAATGCCCCAATATCACAGCACCCTCAACTATTTTCAGGGCTCCCCCGGAGACGTGTTCTTCAATAGGACGACCAGCCCGATTTTCCTGGAGATCAACAAGAGGCTCAAAAGAGACAGATCTGGCGTCAACTGCGTCATTTCCGCCGCCCTTCAAAAGAAGCCATTTCCAACTGTTTGTTTCGGCTGGGATGTTTTGATTCGTTCTCATGTTGCCAAAAATTTAACACTGTTTGGCGATTTTGGGGTGGTGCGGAAATCCACAGAGAAAATCATGACGCTGCCACTGGGCTCTGTTTTAAAGAAGGAGTCTAAATTTTATGATGTGCTCAATTCAAATTTTGGCGCCCTCCGAGATTCCGGATTTTACATCAAGTGGATCAACGACGTCATTCGAATTGAGACGGCAAAAGGGCGACAGTGGATCAAAAGCTCCAGTGGCAGTTCTGGTTCTAGCAGCTTCTCAGAAAACGCGCGAAAGGTGCTTCAAATTTCAAAATTTGGGACCGAGTCCACGTTGAAACCATTCACAATGGAAAATTTTGTAGTCGCTTTCGCTTGTATGATTTTTGGGGCGGCGTGTGGAACAGTTGGATTTTTCTTTGAAATTTTGAGTTTAACGTGGAAAAGAATGGTTTTCAAGTGGAAGAAAAGTAAATAAATAAATAAAAGAGGAAATGCTTGGAGTAAAGAAAATGCTTCAAAATTAGTAATAAACAAGTAAATTGAAAAAATCATACAGATTTCAGCCCTTTTTCTCATGTTTACTGGTTTAAAATTGCTAATTTAGGTCTGTATTTTCTCATTTGCCCATCATCTCCACATTCGAAATCCAATTTTCAAGGAATTGACTCGTCAAAATCCACAAAAACTAAAAAAAATCAAATTTTAGTTAACTGTGAGATGAGACATGAGCCAAAGTATTTTTGTGCATAAAATCAAAATTTTAACTGTTATGGATTTTTTATAATCCACAATTTTCGACTTGTTCCATTTTGTGAACAAAATTATCTATTTTCTCATTTTGTGAGAAAACTACCAGCTTTATTGAGGTACTCTCAAAGCAAAAGTTGTTGGTCTTGGTCTGAATTTACTAATTCCTTTTTTCCGGTGGAAAAATGTTGATATTTGGCCGAGAAACGGCATAAACGTTTTTGGTAGTTGAAGCAAACACAGACATTAGTTACTCTAAACGGTTGCTATGGATTTTCGTAACTAAAGAAAAACTAATATCTAAAATCAATATTTATCAGTTTACGATTCACGGTAATGCTGGCTTTAAACTCTGAACTCTGACTTGTGATTACAATTGAATTTTGAGCAATGGACAGTCAAGTAAAAACTGAGAAATTTTTGAATAACTGAACGCAATCTTGATTGAAAAAGAACTAACCCATTTTCTGTTGGAGATTTGAGTGCAAAAAAAAATTGAGACTAGAAAGGAGAAATGGCGGTTTATTTAAATAAAAGAAGCAGTATCCGCACGGCGGGATTTCTTTTAGTTCTGTTCTGTTCTGGCAGCCCTCTTTTCTCAATCTTCAGGTTTTTGTGATTTACTCTCTCTGTTCTCTTTATTATTATTTTTCAATTTCGTGTGCATTAAGAGTTTTGTTTTATGTGACATGGGAAATACAAAATGAGTGCATGTTTTTATGGGTGGCGGGAGGGTTTGTTATGAGGGCATTGGCACATTAACCACAAATTGCAATAAATTTGGACCGGAGTGTTCCTTTCCATTTGGACCAGCTCCAGACTACCTACCGGATACAAAAAATAGAGGGTGTTCGGAAGACTTCTTAGATTTATGCGAAGCGACGGCCGGAAAATGTACACCGTTGAAGAAACGTCCAGGTTTTTGTTGTGGATGTGCAGAAGACAGGTGCAATGACAAACAATAAATACAAAATAATATGCATTTCAACAATAATTCTTTCGTATTTTAACCCCTCATTTAAAGTTAAATGTTTGCCTTTTTAAACGTAAACTTTTTAAAAACTACTCCGCAGTAAATTATTATTATTCTAGTTTTGTTGGAATACGCAGCATGAAAAATACGTTGAGTTGAAAAAATATCATTTTAAACTGTCATTTTTTGATTAAATATTAGTTTTCATACCAGAAAAAAAAGTAATTAAAAGTAATTTAGTCAGAGTTTATGAAATGTTAAACTGTGTGTGAAAGGAAGCAACGAGAGTGCTGTGTGCAGTCGTGAGGAAATTTTTTTCTGAGCTGTCGATTCACACAAACGGCGTCCGGATTGTGCAAAAATTGGTCGTAATGAAACAAACTACAATTAGCTAGGGTTTAATTGCAGTTAGGAAAACGATGAGTAATTCAATCGAAAGAGCTTTTAATGCTCTTTATGACTGTATACACAGTTTTTGTGGGCCACGAGTATTTTAGCTACAAAATGTGACTAAAAATTACAGTCTATATACTGTAATGCTATTACTTTTCGTTGATGACGTGTGTTCACTTCAGCACACCACCCTCTCAAATTCTCTCAATGTATAAGGTCACCCCGTAACTTTTGCAGGATTCTCTACATTCTTCACTCCGTGTGAATGAACATTTCGTGCAAACGGCGTCAGAATTCCACACTCTTATTCACACATGTGTGAACACAGCATTTTTGCCTTTGTTCATTAACCCATATTACGAAAAACGAAATTACCAATAAAAGAGAATTTAATAAAAATTAACACTGTAAATTTTGTGACCTGTCTTTTATTTAAAATTTCCAATGGTTTTCTACTCGTTTGTATTTTTTGCATATATTTTGATTTTGGTTTTGACAAATTAAAAGTGCATAAAATTTGTTATTTGATAGAATATTATGAAGATGATTGATTTTTTAAGGTATCAAAATGGAATCAAAAACGGTGTGACCCGGGTCATTTTGGCAATTCGCGAGCGTCACCCTGGACTGGAATTCATCCCGTCGTGATTTGAGCCAACTGAGTCTTTCATCACAAATGAGGGGATTTTGGTCCAGGTGAAGGAGGTTTTGAGGATGGGCATTGAGATAAGTTTCAAAAATGGGGGAGGGTAAAGTTGTAATTTGGTTGGAGTGCAAGTCAAGTTGCGTTGGACGACCCGCTCGGGCGATCCCCGAATTCGGATGAAATGAAGACTCGGTCAATTTATTTGCATTTAGAAAAATGAACAAATAATCATTCTCATCCGAAACTTGATCCGAATCAAAATCAAAGACATTTTCTTCAATTTCGTTAATGCTATTGTCGTAAAGAGAGATGGAGCTCAGACTTTGCAGCCCTTTGAAATTCCAGAGGTCAGAGTTCAATCGCCCGCTAATATTACACTTGTGCAGCCGCAACTCCCTCAAATTTGCAAGGGTGGAGATTCCAGGAAGAATCGCACCCTCGTCAATATTATTGTTGTCATTGTCATTGTTGAGAAAAAGAGGAAGGGTTGAAGCGGAAATTTCGATCATTTCATTTGAAAAATATTTCAGAGTGTCTCCAAATCCCGTTTTATTTAGAGGAGCGGAAAAGAGAGAGAAACGGTTGATGTGGATTGACCCGTGATCTCCTGCAATTCCAGAGGTCACAAATTGGGTCAGAACATTGTTTTGTTGAACAAACAAGATGTCCATTCCACTTTGGTAAAAGGGCGCCAAATTCAGTTGAGTCAACTCTGTTTGAAATAAGGAAAATTCTCGTATTTCAACCCCACGCTCCTCGGGAATCCCATTGAATCGGCGAATTTCGCTAAAGGTATTTTCAATCGTCTTTTGAGTAACCTCGGAGCCTGAACATGCAATTTTAAGTCCATAATACCAGGTGCAGGTGCAGGGGGAAATTGATGAAATGTCTGGACACTCTTTGGCTGAAATACAAAAAAAAGCCAAAGTGAAAACTTGGAACAATTTAGAATATGAGCCAAAATCCAATCAACACCGGTTTTTGGGCCAAGCAACCGAAGCAACTGGTTCCAGCCCCAAAAAAAGGGCGTGAAAAATAAGGAAATGGTATAAAATTTGGTGAAAAGGGTGCAAAATCGAGAAAAACAGTCATAAAATTAGAAAGGCGCAAAATTTGGGAAAAAGGGCCAAAATTCACAAAAAGGGGCCCAAAAACAGAAAATGGGCGCCAATACGAGAAAAGCGGGCCCAAAAATCAAGAATGGGCGTCAAAACTGAAAAGGTTGGGCGCCATTTTGTTTGCTTCGAGCGCGAGTTGCTGCCAAAATCCAAAGACCGGCCCTGATTTTAATTCAGGTCAAGTATCATATTATTAAGCATTAAAAATTAACCTTCAATCGGTGGTTCTCGATCATATTTAAATTCCCCAGCATCACGTTCAAAAATCCCACCAAAAGCGGATATGGAATTTGCTGGAAAAATTAAATTATATTCGTTTCAATATTTTTTCCTCTTTCAAAATTTAAAAACAAAGCTACATGTATGATTAAAACACGTGAAAAAAAATTATGCTTGAGTATTTAATATTTACCGCCAGCAAAATCCGTTTGAACAAGAGCCACGAAAATTAAAAGAAAAAAACTGAACAGAAAAGAAATCTCCATTTTGATTCGCAACTTTGGCTTTCCTGTTGAAGTTTAAACTGACTAATTTTTTATTTTGATCTGTTGTGTTTTGGATATGATTATGAAAAATACTAGAATTGTATTTCAAATACTTTTACTTTTATCTTAGGAAAAGGAAATTTGAGTCAAGTTTGAATTATTTCTGTTATGACTCCAACTCCATCTCCAACACAAAAAAAATTTCCAAAAGAATAAATGGAAATGTTTGAAGTCTGAAAAGCATTTTGTGTATTATTTTATATCATGAGAGAAATTTGGATTAATCTTGACAAGCTGATCCGTCCTGTCACATTTTATCTGTATCTCTAAATCATCAATCATCAGTCATCAAAACAGCTGACAAGAAAATTAATTGGGTTTTGGCTTCGGTATTCTCAAGAGTTTACATTTATCTCCGTAAATCCACGGGTCACTGGAAAAGCCTTTTAAAAATGTCATCAGTCATCAACCATCAATTTCTCTTGACTCTTGACATTTTAAGTCAATGATTCCGCAGTTAAACCATGGATTGACTTTAAATATGAAACATGCATAAATTGCGAATAATTCTGAACAAATAATTATTTTGTGGGAAATTTAATTGCATTTGACAGAGTCAAAATAATGAGACCAAAATGATGAATAAAATAACTACGAGTCGCTGCGCTGAGTCAATTATTTATAATCTCAACTAACAATAAAAATTTATTATTTATTTCGTATCGGAATAAACCCAGTAGTGGTCTTCCTTATACGCAAACTACGCAGCTGCGTAGGGTGCCAAAGAAAAAAAGGAAAAAAAGGAGGGCGCCAAAAGCAAAAATATTCAAGTTAAGTTGTTAGTTTTGCTAAGAAAATTGTAAAAAGTAGCGCAAAAAAAAAACGAAAAATTTTGGCGTTCACTTACAAACTTTGTCAAAAAAGCTGTAAAATGGGCGCAATCTACAAAAAATTCCCTTACAATTGCAAATTTTGTCAAAATGAACAAAATTCGCCAAATTTGGCACTAAATTGCAAGATTTGTCAAAAAGAGCTGTAAAATTGGCGCAAACTCCAAAACATTTTGTGTACAATTTCAAATTTGGTCGAAAAAAGTTGTAAAAGGAGGCGCCAAAAAGTAAAATTTAAAGTGCCATATTTGATTTTCGTGGGGCGCCGTTTTTGTGAGCATGTAGTTTGCGTAGGGCGCCAAAGTCCAAAGACCGGCCCTGAATAAATTTCATTTCAAATTGGTATTAGAATCTCGAGACTCGAGTTTCAAATCAGTTAATTATATTTCAACTGCATCTCTTCTTTTATTTTTGTTGTAATTTGTGATTATAAATTCTTTTATACTTTTTTAGGACATGTTAATCTTATTACTAGTTGAGATCCGCGCAGAAAAGTCGCCACTAAAAAAGTTCCTTTTCTTTAATTTAACAACAAAAAAAGCTTCTCATCCATGAAAAATTGGCCAATGCAAGTTGCCTTAAAATGTAGCGGGGGTAATTAATTAATTAATTAACTAATTAAAGAACCGGGAGAATTGATTTTTTGGATAGATTTCAAGTCAAAAATTCAAGCCTCGTTGTCTATTGTCTACAGATGTATTCAATATTCAAGTTCCCCAGTTGAAATGAAAAAGATGGAAACAGGGGCTTGACTTTTCTTGTTTGACAGTTTTTGACTTCAGATGGAAAAAATGAAATTTTAATGGACAGACAAAACGATGAAGTCTTCTTGTGGACAAAATTCAAACCGCTGTTTACGGTTTGTTTTCTTAATTTTTATTGGGTTTAAAGTTGTTTGACCTTTCAAACGTGTCACTTTTTTCTAAGGTTGTCTAGAGTAAAGAGGGCCTGTTGTATACTTTGGCAGTCCCTTTCTTTCTTCTATTATTAAATGTTTGGGTTTCGGAAGCTACGGTTTTCATGCGGATTTTGCGGTAGTCGGTTGTCTGCAAAATATTGAATTGGGAATGGAAGTTGAAAAAGAATGAGAGACATGAGAAATGAGAAGAGTTTTAATTGGATTTATTAATTGAAATTGGAATTTGATTTGGAATTGGAATAAGAGACGGAGGAATCGACTCTGAGTTTAAACGAGAAATCCACCGGCCTTTTATACTCTGAAAAACTCAACAGACAATAACAAACACAAAACACAAGTGTAAACATCAACAATCAACAATCAACAAAAGACGTCGTTTTGACTATTGTTCAGTTTGAAATTTGAAAGTGTCACAACATGAGCATTGACAATGAAATGAACTGTGCTGAATTGGAGCTGAACTGAAAATTGAATCGCTTGTTTACACAAGCAAAACCCATAAAAAACAAAGCCGAAAAGGCGCGGAGTGGATTAATTAATTCAAGTTTCAAACCCGTGGGGCGATAAAACCAAGAAATTCCGTCATCTCATGTCCAACTCCGACTGAATATTAATTTAACACTGGAATCATCTCTCAAATTTCCGAGAACCCAGAGCCACCCTTGTAAAAAAGGCCTTGTTATTGAGTTCGTGTGGGCAGTAGAGGGCGCACTCATCGACAGCCCCAAGCAAACCTACGGAATAAAACCAGATGGCACCTAAAGCCAACAAAATGGCGCCAAACTTTTTCAGTTTTGAGTTTTGTTGATTTTTACACCCCTTTCAGTGGATTTCAAGCCTCCTTTTCTCAAGTGTTTTTCATTTGCACCCCTTATTTCTCCAAATTTTTGCGCCCCAAATCGCTATTTTCCATTGCTTTGCCCTAAAACCGGTACTGATCAAGGGCACGCTAAAAATTTATAGTTTGACAGCATACAGCATATTTCCCATTGACAGTGGCCATTTGGGATCTTCTCTTTTGTTTTGGTTCCTTAGCATTTATTTTAATTGTCAGGTTTTTTTACGTTGTGTTTTTGCGGCTCTGTGCACATGTTCCCCATGAATCAAAGAAGAACTCAAGACTGGAGAGGGCGCTCCACTCTCTAAAAATGACAAAGCTGAGAAATCAAGAGGAATCCATTGCAGTTGGCAGTTGGAGCTGAAGAAGCGGCTTGTTCTCACAATTTTATAAAACTTGTCATATGCTGATGGCCAAACAGACAGACATCAAAGTTTTGCAATAAATAGTGGTCCAGAAATTGACCACTCTTCATTCCAGCATTTTTTCTGAACTCGTGGCGGGAAATATTCCACTCGGTCTCATGCTCACATTTCTTGGTCGGGAACAGTACCGGTTTTAGGGCGAAGCAACCGAAGCAACCGCTTCGGGCGCCGAAGAGATAGGGGCGCCAAAAATGACAAAAATGGGCGCCAAAACGAGAGAAGGGGGCGCAAAGCGAAAAATCGGCAAAAATTCGAGAACATGAGGCTCAAAATACATAAAAGGGCGTCAAAATTGAAAACAGCTGTTTTCAGCGCGAAAATTGCGCGAAAATTGAAAAAAGGGGCGTCAAAGTGTTAAAAAGTTGTGCGCCATTTTGGTTTGCTTGGGGCGCCAAAATCCAAAGACCGGCCCTGGTCGGGAATCAATTGTTGCTTTCATCATAGTTTTAGCAGCGGAGCATCTGAAAAGAGAAATTTTGAGAATGGTCATTAGATCGTTTTGGCATCCATCTGATCCTCTTCCAAACTGTGTCCGCGTTGGATTCTGGATTACGGGTTCTGGACACGTTTCAAAAATGCTTCACACACTTGACAATCTCAAATCTCAACCAGTTTAGCATTTAGTGGATTGAATTTATTTCCGATTTACGTCCACCCGTGAACCCTCTTTTCATAACGTAATATAACATAGAAAAAAAATGTATTATACTAGAGAAGAGAAAAGTCGAGCCTAAACGAGTGCCTGCTTTTTCCCTCTCCTAGCCGGGGAGAAGGCAAATGTGTACGCCCACAAATCTCCGAATTCTAAGCGCTTTTATCTGCACCATTTGAATTTTCTCACGTGTGTTTTATTTTAAATTTTTTGAAGTGTACAGTGTACATTCCAAATTTTCGAAAAAAGATTGATTTCGGTTTTTTCCATTACTGTTTCACATAATAATTACATTTTGAAAATTATAGACAAAAAATATTTTGGCTTACCAATCTACTAACGATTGGTAAAAACTAATAATATAATTTA
>JAQGBI010000102.1:0-32003 GCA_034698325.1 Sminthurinus elegans | reverse complement strand
AGGAGTTTCAACTTTTTTTTGTATCATAATATTATACGTATATTCTATATTCGTATACTCGCGCATAAATGATGATGCTGCTGATGATTATTATTATTATGGCTCTACTGCTTTTGATACCTCCGTTATCTTGAACGTATTTTCCCTCTTTTATCACCATGCATATTATGCTCACCGACAATCCTTTGATGTGTAAATAGGAAGCTGTACCATGGGCCTCCGAACTCCAAAACTCCAAGCTCCGAATTCCAAAACTCCTAACTCTAAACTCCAAACATTGTGATTGTGATTATCATTCCGTCGTTCATCACTCGGGAAATTCTCTGTTTCATTTAGGTACTTTACCTTTTTCCATTTTATTTCCTTAGTGTCTTACTTCCTTCCTTTCTTTCTATTTTCCCCTGTCTTCCTCTTGAGATATACGAGTTACACTTTCCAGTTTATGACCACTTACCAATATCAAAAATGCTAAAAAATCATGGGCCGTATCTCCTATGTAAGTATCTAGTATCTAGTATCTAGTACTGTTTCATCCTTTGAATTACACTAGTCTTTTTTAGTCATCTTCCTTTACTGCACTGACAAATACTCAATGCTCAAAATTCCAAGGTGAAAGTACCAAATTACAGTTTTAATATTAAATACTACCCATTAAACTTTCATTTATTAGGTAAAAGTAAAAAGATCAAACCTATTTTTACTTTTTACAAGAGAGCAACTCCGTTTTTGTGAATTCACCTTTGAAAATGTTGTCTCTACGATTTTTAGTGTACTTCTTGTTGTAATTTTAGCACAAAAGGTGGATTGTGGAATTTATAAGCTAGAGAGGTATGGTTATCAAGAAGAAATCAAATGGAAAATATTTTATATTATAAGAAAGAAATAAAGGAAAATTAGCATTTATTTATTATTTATTTTACAGCTTGTGAACTTTATGTTGTACATTGTAGAATGTATAGTATCCAGTTTGCTGCATGATGTTTGATCTATGTTTTTCTTTTCTGCTCTTTATTTTATGACGGGTGTTTAATCCAATTGGATAAATGGTGCGAATAAATTCAAGTTGTATAGTTTTTATTATTTATGTGCATATTTTCCTCGGCTACTCACAATCTTACTTTTTACTATGACTCTGACTCTTACTCTCACTCTTATTTGTATTCGTATTCGTATTCCTACTCGTATTCATATTCATGTTTGGTTTTATGATGAAGCGAAACAAGCTG
Source organism: Sminthurinus elegans (assembly GCA_034698325.1). Taxonomy (NCBI): domain Eukaryota; kingdom Metazoa; phylum Arthropoda; class Collembola; order Symphypleona; family Katiannidae; genus Sminthurinus; species Sminthurinus elegans. The sequence goes on along the minus strand of JAQGBI010000102.1, from coordinate 30,777 downwards.
GAGAGTACAAGAGAGAAAGAGTTAGTGAGAGAGAGCGAGTGAGTACGTACTCATGTGTGGAAAACTACTAAGACTTAAGACTACATATATATACTAAATACGACGTGGGGACAGAGAGGCAGAGTAAAATGCAAAACTTTGTTGTTGTTGGATATTAAGAGGCGTGTTCTTGTGCACACATGGGAGTTTTGTGTGTGTTTTACTCACAAGTCGGGAAATGTACATTCTAGATTCTAGGCATAATAGTAGGAAAATATATTGATATAATATATTAATATATAATTTGTGGATTGGTTGTGACATGGTCAATGTAAATATTCATATTCAAATTCAAATTTATATTTGTATTCATGTTCCTATTCAAGTAGGCATTCATATTTTCATCAGCATAATATAAGCGGGCAGTCATGAGTGAAAAGTAGAGGATGAAAAATATTAGGAGAGAAACCGAGAGAGAGAGAGAGAGAAAGTAAAAGGACAAAGAAAATCGTGGATTAGCATGGGCTAAAAAGTAATACATAGAAATACAACGAATGGCGATATTGATGGTGGAGACGTTTGTTGCTAGGCTAGGCCAGGCTAGGTAGGTAGCCCAGCAAGCAAGCAAGCAAGCTAGAAGGTATGCTATGGAATATTGTAGGGCACGAAAAAACGATCGATGGATAAGCTGAGCTTTCGCAGCCGCCGTTCTCCCCCCTTTTATACAACTGCTACTTCTACTTCTACTACTTCTTCTTCCCCTTTCAACCTATTCCATGCAATATCGTCTCTCTCGCTTTCCTTCCTTTTCTTTCATTCTTTTCTCTTGCTCTCTCCTTCTCTCTCTCTACATGCACAAGCATATACAACTCACAACTTTCCCACTTATCCACATTTGCTTTTCTTCCGTACGCTCACTTCCACTTTGACTCTGCCTCTTTACTGATATGTATACATTTCCTCCGTTTTTTCCCCAACTTTCTCTCCTCTCTCCTCTCTCCTTTCTGATGTTTCCTCAACTTCCTTTGAATTTTTTTTGCCAGAATTGTGATGTGTTGTATATTTTGTATAATGGAGACTGTAACAAGTAGGATATTTTTTTCGTGTTTATGATCAGTCAGTATCTGTATCTGTCCAGTCGTTGAGTTGAATTGCTCAAGAAGATGACACACCAAACCACACCACATGTCATGAGGTTTGTCAGGCAAAACCAAACCAAAACAATATACGAATGCGGTGTTTTGATACGGCGTGGAAACATGCAAAAATTCTGACTAAAACAAGAGCAAGAGAAAAAGTTCCTAGACTTTCTCCCCTTTCTCTTCTTTACATAACTACGTACATTCTGTCTAATGTGTACAGTATAGAGATAGTACTCGTCCTGTGGAGTACAATGTAGCTTTAATGCATTTGGACATGGTCATGATGCCCTTTTCCTCTATTATTTTTTAGCCTAGGAAAATGAAAGTAATATGTGGAAATGGAGATGAAGAGAGTGGGGGGAAAAGGGTAAAACTTTGTATACTACACCAAAAAGATGGAGATAGAGTAGGAAATGTGTAGTTTGATCATATTTCTTCCGACTCTGACTGCCTCTTCCTCCCCTTTCAATTTGATATCTGATCGTTCTTCTTCTTCCTTTCCTCTTACAATCTCTCCACTCTTTACCTTATCTCTTATCTCTACTACTGCTCCTGCTCTCTCCATACACATATCTATTATATTCACAGTGTACTTTCCCAAATTATTATTTGTCATCATTCCTCATTCTCTCCAAAGAAACGGAACAGTATGTACAATATAATGCAATTTAATGGACAATGTCAGTATAATATTGACTGTCATAACAGTTCAAATTACGCACGTTTCTTTCCCTTTCTCTTTTCAAGGGTAAAAATTTAACATGGTACATTCTTTAAGTAAAACAGTAGTAAATGAACATTTGAAAGCCAAGTCAGGATACAAAATATAAATTCAGGTAGGAAATTAAAATCTCATCATTATTATTATACATGATAAAAGCCACAGTTTTCAATTACGTTTTCTTCATACTAGTGGATTTGCTTACAATCTACACTCTATACTGTACATTGTACATAAAACCATAATATCATTAAATAATTTCCAGATGAAAAAGTCGAGTAATTATGTGGCATTATTTGGAAACCAGTATTTAATTGTGAAGGGGACAAGAGTTTAAATAAAGTGATTGAATTACTTTTTGATTTCTATTATCCGTATATTATACATTATACAGCATCTACTATAGTAGATAGTACACCCTATTATAATCTAATACTGTACACAAATTCTTTATGGGGTGCAAAGTGTCCAAAGGATTTGGCGTAGAATGATGTGGATTATTATACATTTAATTCTTCTCTCGTTCCTCTCTCTCTCTCTCTTATACAAGTACTCATGCCTGTCTAGAGGCTAGAGCCTAGATGATAGAAGGGGGAATAAAATCATACCACGTAGCATACCGTAGCATAGCACAAGGGGAAATGTATACATTTATGTATAAATCGTGATGTGCATAATGAACACTCAAAAACTATCAGTAGAAAAAGTATTATTTATTGCAGGAAAGCATAAACCAAACCAACCCAAACCGAATCCAGAGAAAGTGAAAGAGACACACAATTAAATTTAAGAAAACAATCATCATACGCGGATTTATCGATTATTAACGGAAAACCTAACGAACCTTCTTCTTCTATTCTAGAATATATAGAGTCTAGATTTCCGATTGATTTTAGAGGTAGAAAGTAGACAGAGCTCCATTAGCTCTGTCCTCTCTTTCTCTCCGTTTTCCATTCTATCTCGAGTATTTATACAGTCCGCAGAGTCTACTGTTGTACATATGCTTATATATACTACACATACTGTACATGTGTGCATTTTTGTCTAGATCTAAACATGCAACTTTCATTCCTCTTTCTTTTTTAGGCTCATTTTGTACGTTTTCTACATTTTGTACCCAGTAGGAAGTGGGATGCGTGATGATGATAAAAAAGATAGAAGGGACTATTGTATACTGTATTCCTATGGTTTGGTATGATTTGACACAGGTATATAGACAGTATTGTTTACTGTATAGTGTACAATGTACACTTTGCATAGAATAAATAGTTGGATCCTTTTAATTGATTGTCCAGTTTGAGCGCATTTAAACATTCATTATGAATTCCAAACATCCGTAATGAGTTTCAAAGCGTGTGGACATGGAGCTAGAATGTATACACACACAGAAGTAAGGAGGCATGAGGAATGCTAGGTAGATAGTAGATAGAAAGTGGTTAATTAACACGTGTCCATCCGTGTGGACTATTTTATAGCTTATTATTATTATTATTATTATTTAAATACTACGACGTGTATCATACTTTATACTTTATATTGTATCGCATCATATCAGGAGGTAGTAGGTAATTATCTAAAGTATTAGACGGCCATTTCCTCTACCAATCAACACTAATAAGTCGATGGCTCTCGGACGCTCTCATTGGCTCTCATTCTTTTACCAATGGAGATAATAAGTACCTTTTCTTTTGTCTCCGTCTCTGATTGGCCATGAATCCCATGCGTGATGTTGATTGTTTGTTTTAGTGCAAGGTAAAATGTACAGTCAAAATGGGATCGGCATGGATAAATATTAAATACAGCTTTAAGTGCAATATCAAGTAGGAAATATTTAATATTTTGTATCTTGTATATTCGGGCTCGGATTTTGTAGTTGGCAATATTGTATATTGTTTTGTATTATATAATTACTTATCGGACTCGGATTTTCTTGACACTGCCAGTGCACTGGTAAACTTTAGTTTTCTCTTCCATTCCTATTTCCCTTTTTCCATCTACCTATTACCTTTGAAACTCCACATATAAAATGAAGCATAAAAACATTAAATGGAGTGGCTTCCTAATGGAAAGTCGTATGTAAATAGAAATATTAGAGTATACTGTGTATCGTAGTCTCCTCTATAGACCCTCTAGTAGTAAGACATGTGTAGTGTAAAAATGTAATGTATGGTGTATAATATTTACTGTACATGTACCGTGTACAAAGTGTACAATGTACAGGCAGAGTGGGTAAGCATAAAATTATGAATATTTTATCAGGCATTTTTACAACATGCAAGACAGCAAGGGGAGTTTTGGCTCTTGAAACACGAATTACGAATTAGGAATTATATAGAATGGAGAATGAGAAGATTTTCCTTTTAAAATGATACACGGGCTCTTCTTATTCTTCTTATTCTTGTTCTTCTTCTACTGGTTGTGTCTCTCCTTCTGCCTTTGTTCTTGGCCTTTTGTCTTTTGTTTACTCTTGCTCATGTGTCCACGTTCATGAATTGAGTTGGATTTTAATTTGCATGCGAGAATGAAAAGGAAGAAAACACACGGAGGCTCAAAACTAAACTCCACATTTTAAACTAAACAGTTTTATTATACTGAATAAAAAGGGAGAGAAAGAAGGAGAGCAAAGAGAGAATCACGTGTTACATGTTTTCTAACTTCTAGTGTAGCGTACTTTCTAAATTCTACAAAGTACAATTTCCATTGTAGATTGTAGACTGTGGACTGTGGACTGATACTTTATGAATAACTGATGTGTCATGCATACCTACGTGTATCTGTATATTGTATGTTGTATATTGTGTGTATGACACAAGTCTAGTACAAGTAAGAATAATAAAACAGCAATATTATGTATCAAAATGTAAAAATGTCATATACACACATGTATGTATACAATTTACAATTTACAGTTTACATTTTGTTTACTGTATACACAAAGAAAGTCCTCATCTTTCCTCAGAAGGACTTTGGATACTAGATACATAAATTCATAAATACATGAGCATATATAAGAAAAACAAGTACAAGAAACTGTGCACGAACAGGGACGACAGTCACAGGAGAAAGAGCTCAATCGTATGGTTTTTTTCCTCTGCATACAACGTACAACATACTTTTGAGATACACCGGCAGAGGCAATTCAACATTCAACCAACTTCAAGAGTCCGGCTTTTCACTCTGTTACAACGATGTGGCGTGTTCTGTATGTAATGTGTAGTGTGTAGTGTATCGCTAAACGAGCAATATGTACCATGTGCATTATACTACAAGTATAGTGCAGTGAGTTGTGGTTATTTGAGACACATGTTCCCATGACTACGGAGTGGACAACAAAACTCCTCATGAAATATTCGAAGCATTACACTCCGTTCTATAGATATGTTACGTCTAGGACTTCTCCTCTGGCTGCTAGACTTATCCGCTATAGTATATGGTAGATGTAAATAACACCGTACACCGTACATTCAAGTGCCGGACTTTAAAGAGCTTAGTCATTATGACACAAAAACCATAGATGTATTTCTGCTATTATTTGTAGTAAACATTGCTATTCATTACAAGGAGATGAAACCGGAACAATTACATGATATATAAACATCATTCTTTTACTATGACCTCTCAAAATCCACAATAAATAAACTGTGTATCTGTAACCTGTAAGCTGTGTAATATGTATTTATATGGACATGGACTACAACTCCTGAGGAAACTATTGTATCCATATTATAAGAAACTTTATCATTATTTTGGTCAGGTTTGTCATCACAGGTTTTAAAGTAGCTGTACAGTGGACAATTTTGTCCTTTTCTTTCTGTACTTCTGACTTCTGACACGAGTATATATATTTATAGATACACACATTGTATTTGAAATGGGTTGATTTTCTCGTTGAGAAAGATGAGAGAAAGTTGACATTACGATTTGAGGGGGAAAATTCTTCACTTTCCAATGGAAAGTTTCCATCAAATTTAGTCCTCTTCCCCTTTATCCCTAGGTTTCAGTCAACACATAAACCTTTTTACTTCACTCAGGATTGCCAACGGAATGGAATAGATTGGATTGATACATGTCTAAAATCCGTTGTATCCTGTGCGAAATATAAAATAAAAAAACCTATGAAGTGCAACTTTGAACAAAATATAGAAATCGTTGCTCAAAACTTTGCCTTTGCTGTTTAATATTTTTTATGTGGATTTATGTGAAATGCAAAATGTATGGATATACCTATAAATACGATAAAGTTGTGCATCGTGGGTGTCCCACGTACTGATAGATATATAACTTGCAGGTTTGGGTCTTTATTCCTCTGTTTATTTATTTATTTGACTACATCAGTCTACTTTCTATGTGTCTGTTTTATGTTCTGTTCTGTATTTTGTATTTTGTAACCAGTCCGCTGTTTTTTTTTTTAAATTTCGATTAGCTATTGACAGTCTAAAGTAAAACCTGGTATGTACACTGGAAATTCAAAGGAATATCTGTATTTAGAATGTACAATGTACAGAGATAAAAAGGTGTATGTGCAAATAAATTGAATGAAGCCGGGTTGATATTGGACAAACATGGAAAATGTAGAAATCCATACCACTTTATTCCTCCAATTTTGTTGTGTACTCCTCCGTCCTCTTGCCTTTCAAATGACGATGGGGAATCACTCCAAGCTCTTGTTGCCGTTTGTGAACCTGTAAATGTTCCATGTACAATGGATATTGGGCATTGTACATTGAAGAAAATACTGATATGGGATCCAGGAATAAAAGACAAAACACATTGGTTTAATTGGTTTCTTATCTCCTCAATTATGATATAATTGGTTGGGAATAAACGCTATTCAGCCTACTCTTCAGTTTCAGTTTCAGTGTACAGTGTACAATATAGTTTACACTGAATGTAACCCAATTGCTCTTTTCATTCCCACTCTGTGTGTGGAATTGAGCCAAGTTGACATTCTATTTGGAATGGACAATTTGCATACGTACATCATTAGATAGATATTTACAACTTTCAGTCACAGAACAAACACATGAAAGTAAACGTACGGTGTAAAATATGGAAAATTTGTTTTGTTTTTCCTTTATATTATCTTGTATTGGATTTGAATGGGCTGAATTGGCTTGGATTAGATTAGATTGGACTAGAAGTGTATATTATATTGATCTACTGAAACATTGAAACATTTTAAACATGTATGTGTACATTATGAGGAAAAGTACTGGCGGAAAGGTAAAAAAGTGTAGGAGGTGAAGTGAGAAAGCCTGCATTGCATAAACTCAAACTCTCAACTTTGGTGTGTCGGTGTAAATAAATTGTGTTGCAGTATATATGTTGGACATTGTACATTGTATGATATAGAAAATGCCTGCTCAAACGCTTAAAGTAGATGAAAGGAATCAGTCTTACGAGTAAAGGACATTACACCAGCGCACACCTACAAACTACACACACACACACAGTAAATTTGACTGCAGTGTGTTGTTTTTGTTTTTGTTCTGGCTATTCGATGTCATGTGTATAATGTGTAAGGTGTACTCTGTTGTTGTTATAAGGACAAAGAAATACTGCCGACATTAAACATTATACATTTAAAGACATGGGCACAAACATTAATTTATTCACAAATGACTTGTGTTTTGTGCAGCTATGAACTTTCTTCTTTTTTTCTAAATTCTAAATCCATCAATCAATGGTCAATGGTCATATACACCTGATTTGTCTTCACAGCTAAATGCTAACCGACCAATTATAGCAACTTAAGTTTTCTCACCCGGTTGTTTTAAGACATCAAAATGGAAGACGTTTAACTGGACAATACAAATGAAAAGAAAAGAATTGAATCCAAATCCAAGTTGGAGTTGAAGTCTATCCATCTCTAACATTTCTATGATTTTTTTATTTTTCTGCTACGCAGAATAAAAAGGAAAACGGATTTTAGAGGAATAAAACAAAGTTGAAAACATTGTGAGGAAAATTTATCACTATATCCGTGAAGCATTATACATATTTAAAATGAGACGTGTGTACAGTGTACAGTTTACACATCAATCTAGTTTATGGACTCACATATTACACCCATAGTACACAAAACACAATGCACAATACATGTAAATTTTACACATGGATGGATTTGTGCATTATGTATAAATGCTTTGTTTCGTTTTGTCCCCACATTCGTCCCACATCTCAAAAGAGTAATGAAGGCGAAGAAAAGGAGAAGGAATTTTTGCAGGAAAAGGTGAAAGTCTAAAAACAAGGAGACACACACATGTAATATGTAACTATATGCAACATACGGAGACATGTATAGAGAGTCACGAAAAGAATGCTAAATTTATGTACCTCATTCATTGTACACAAAATACATAGCTAATACATTAATACATGTACAATGTACATTGTACAATAGACAATGTGGTAGTTGCAGCCTTTTGTCCTTACTTATCGAGAGAAGGTATTGTGTCGTAATTTTCTATTCTATTCGTCTAACCATGTCCAAATAAGTAAGAAAGAAAGAAGGAAAGAATGAAAGCAAACGCTAAAAAGAAAATACAAGTAAATAGGTAGATAAAAGAAAAGGGAAGGAAGAAGTCAGGAAGTAAGTAATGGATGCTGAAAAGTACATTTCGTCTGGCAATGATAAATGAGAGGCGAGGCAGTGAGAGATGGCTCACACATTTTTTCTCATCTCATACGTACATACAATGCACAATGTACATACAATAAGATATACGATATCCTTTACTTTATGACCTGCACCCTACCTTCACATAGATATTAGACATACATACATATCTTTATACTGTAAACTGTACACTGTACACTTTGCAATTTGATTCCATCTCATCATGCATTTTGCAAAGTAATAATAATAAAAAAGAGAAAAGGTAGGAAACAGTATAAATAGTGTCTACTCTATCTTCTCTGTGGGAAAAGGACGGCTTTAATATTAATTTTGTTCAGAAATCTCATTTTACTTTTAATATCGCCGTTGTTATCAATGCTCAAAGATATTAATCACATTCCAAATTTTATCATATTTTAAGCCAGTTAATAGCTCAGTTTATCATTCCAAGATACGAATAAAATGGAAATCGGACCATAGAGAATAGAGAAAGTGTGCAAGAAATAAATACATGGCATCACTTCTTCTGTTTTTAATATTTATTTACATATAATAATTGATCATAAATGAAATTTTGAATGTCTAGGATCTCAGGTTTCATATTTGTTTCCTATAGATTTCCAAGTAATCTGGTTTTCAATCATTGTAAAAAGACAAAATTCATATACAATCAATAAGCCGGGGAAAGGGTGAAAAGTAAACTACAACACTTTGCACGGTATAATAAACGTGAGGGCGTATATTTGATATTTATTGTAAATGAAGTAAAAAATTTGTATAAAAAAGGGCCAAATGTCAAATTATAAGCTCAAACTTGTTCAATTTCCTTTCCATCTGTTTGATGTGATTAGCATGCGGAATGCGGAATCAGGGAAAATATATGATGAAAAGATCCTTAGAATAGACCAGTACAGTCAAACGTTGAAATTTTGTCCTTTTTTTATGGTACAAGGTACATGACCCCAGAAAAAGATATTTTTGAACTGTTTTGCTACTGCAAAAAAAGATCTCTCTTGTATCTTGTATACAACAACTTGAATACAAAATTCTTTTCATGTCTGCACCGAAAAATATAATGTTGGATAAATTGTATAGTCAACAATACAAACAACAGCAAAAAACAAAGGAACGACCAATAGAAAACAAAAAAAAGAACCAGGACTCTAGATATTTTTTGATCTTGATCTAGTTTACTAAGAGTTAAATAAGATTTGTCCAAAAAATAAACTTTGACAAGTAAAAAATTCAAAATTCATACATGTACAATGTTCAATGTACAGTAGAGGTGTGTACGTTTCTTTCTAAAGTCCAAAGGTTAGTGTTTAGTGTTTAGTATTATCGTTTCTTTTATAACTTTTATCAAATGGACTGTAGACTATTTCCTTTTACAACACACAGTACTGTCTGTCTGTAGTTTGTACCTGATCCAAGGTGAAAAGTGGACTTGACTCAACTTAACTTAAAAAGTCTTGACGCATACCCTTCCTACGTTAAAAGTTGGAACATTGAACATTGAGCACACACACGTCAATAAAATAAATGTACATAATCTAGTAAAATTTTCACATCTCATGTTGAATGAACTAGAATCTAGAGTTTAAAATTCTGTCTAAAAAGCTGTTTTTTTATAAGCATTTTAATGCTGAAAGGTGAAAGTTGTAATGATGATGATCGTAAAATTTTGCCGTGTAGTATAAACGTTTATATGTACATACAATGTACACCTACTTGGAATTGACATGAGTAAAATTCTAATTCCCTTAGTACTTTTGATGATTGTGGGTAAATTTATGTCTGCTCATTTTGTAAAAAAAAGGAGAAGGTGGAATATTTATTCTTTATGGCAGAACCTGTCACAATTATTGACTGCTCACAGTCCTTTTTCACCATTTCCCCCCTCTCTCACATTCCAATTCTCACATTCAATATGCACAATAATTTGAACCTTATAAAATACTGAATAGTCTTATATTCTGTATTTTGTATGTTGTATGTTGTATGTGAGCTTCTACATTCTACATTCTCCATCAGTTGATTCAACTACAACCTACAGATAAGGAAAGGTAAAGACCCTACTACCGTGTATATAACATATATTCCTTAATATACAGCATGTATACATACATACATTTATCCCTGGAATTCATTCCATGTTCCATAATCCATTCAGTTATATTAATGCCGTGTAGCAATGATAACATTTGGAATAAAGGAGGAATGAGAAAGAAGGTGAAGGAAAAGGGAAAGAAAAAGAAACCGTCTTTCACTATTCACTATTCCAACTCCAAGCTTCAAACTCCAAACTCCAAACTGATACGATATTTCTCCGTGTCTCTCCATTCTCCATTCTATTTCTCCAAGGATTTTTTTTCCCTTTTCCCTCTCCCCGCCATGACTTTTCAGTCAAGAATGCCAAGTCAAGACTTAATATACCTTTCCCTTTCACGAAAGCAACATTTCCACTTTCTTCCAGTCTTCAGTCTTCAGTCTCCATTCTCCAGTCTCGAGGGAACAAGTTAAGATATTTCTCTACTATTCTACCGTTCGCCTCCTCTTTCAGACATATGTATCCATGTATATGTACTTATTCCAGTTTTCCCAGCAACAAACAAAAGCCACTCGCTTCCTCATTTGTTGGATATTATGGACAACTTTCAACCTACATGAATGTATCTATAATATAGGCACAAGACACATTTGGAATCTATAATGTGAAGAATTCACATTGTAGAAGAGAGATATTGATAAGATAATATTACTCAGTTTGGTTTCGTTTGGTTTGTTTGGTGGCAGATCCAGATGACTCCATACTCAAGACAAATAGTTGATAGTTGATGGAAACAAAATCATCTATATTCTATATCTAGCGTGTACGTATAAATATGAATTCAAATGCTTCACACAGGAACTTTCTACAAATACTGCGTTGAATCTTATATTAACGTGATTCAATTTCATTTCTGGATATTTCTGGGTATTTTCTCAAACTCTTTAAGCTACTACTGTATTTTTTGTCCATCATATCCGTCCATCAAGTTCAAGAGAAATTTCCATAATATTTTTCATCCTTCTGCGGTGCAAAAATAAACACGTAAATATGTATCAGCCGAATGGATGACATATTGCAATGGAAAATACAAGTATACTTTTTATTGAGTACTCAAAACTCAAAGCCGAGGCGACAGTTTTACATATTTAGATGAATGACTGTGATGGTTCAGTTCCTTCAATTTTGCTCATTGTCTACTTTGCACAAAGTACACTACCTTTTGATTTTGACGACAGGAGACAGTACCAAAAGAAGACAATGAAGAAAGATAAAATGTGTATAATATCTAAAGAAATATTATAAGGAAACGGGACCATTTGACTTGGTTTATAGCCTTGACATTTGAAACTAGGACTGAAACTGGAACTGGAACTAAAACTGGAACTGAAACTGAAACTGAAATTAATCTAACTCAGTTCCTCTACACGTTTTACATTTAAGCTTTTGAATAAAATTTTATGGCAGGTTTCCACAGGCTTTTGTAGTAATCATACAAATGTTTGTGTAAAATGTAAAACTAGGGAAAATAGGCAAAAGTCTCCACGTCTCCATAATTTCTATCTTGCTCATCCGCCTACACTAGACATGTAATAAGTAATAAGTTTTAGATAGATGGATGTTTCACTCACCTTTGCTCTTTTTCTTTCTTCCTTGTCCTTCTTCATCCTTCATCCTTCATTCTTCATGCATATCCTCTCACATCATTTTTCATGGTTCAACCTATAATTTTGATACTACATGTTACTACATGTATAAGTTAATATCTAGGTAATTCCATTTTTTTCCAACTGGTAACATGATATCATTTCATTTCATATCGTTAGCCAGATTATAAGTAATAACGATGAGTGGAGATTGGAGATGAATGTCCTTTCATACTCACTATCTCTCTCTCCGACTCTTTCTAGTTTCTTACATCTCATTCTACTTTTTATTTTTGAATGGTTGATTTTAAAGGCCAGCTTCCAAGTCTCAAAGTTACCAAACGACTAAGGATCATCAACCATGCATAGAATATCAAAAGCAAAATAAAGTAAAAAAAATGTAATAAAAATGAGCTACTACTGCTTGCTGCCATTTTCCACATAGAAAACATATCTAAAAATTATTCATCTCATTTATACATAAGGGACAGATTGCTCATAGTTTTCATAATTTTAGTTATTGCAGGAATAAGAAGTAACATTCATATAATTGCCATGAGTAACTGACCTTTTAATTAAAGGGAATCCGACATTTTTTCTTATTATATGATAAATTCCAAAGACGGGAAACTTCTCGTTGATCCCACTACTTTTTCATGGGCAGTGAGGCTGAATTTTCCTATGATTTGATAATTTTTACGATGCATATTTTTCCCTATTTCATTTATACATAGGGATTTTACTATTTCGTACATATTGACAAGAACCTATAAGAACGTGTCAAAAATCAAAGTCAAAACATTGGACTCCTCCGTAGCAGAAACTCATTTTCCTGTCAACTGCCAACCCTTATCTACAAACTTGACTGTAAGCTTATGCGAATTATATTTAGACAAAAAAAGCAAGGTTTATTTCTATTTTCTATGACCTTTTACACCCGTGATATTCTGAAATTGCAAAGCATGGATTATCCTGTAAATACATTGTAGAGTGTAGCATGTAGAGTGTAGAGTGTAGATTGTGGATAAAGGGAAAACCAAAGGCTAAATATACAGGAAGCATAGAACAGTAGCTTTGATTGCATGGACTTGAGTAGTACAGTATACACACATGAATTCCTCCTTTCTATTGTATTATGTTTGGAGGGTGTTTCACTTGTTTTACCATGTTAGTTGCAAAAAGCTCACTAGAGAAATCACCATCCTTGTTCTGTTATAACTCGGATTTTGCATACATTTTGCTACTGTCTCTTCATTCAATTCTCCATTTTACATATTCAATGTTATTACAATGTTTAGTATATGGTCTACAAAAAACAAGGAGCGTCTATGAAACATTCCTGTGGTAAAAATACATGGAAATGTTGATCAAAAATGTGTATAACACAGCTGTATGCTTTGAATACCAAGTGTTGAAACTAACTTTTTTCCATCTTGTTACTATGTTGCTGTTTTTGTGGTGAGTGGTAAGAGATGCACACAAAATTTCCCATATAAATTATGTATAATAATTTTAATCTCATTTCCATGTTTTTGCATTTTTGTGAAGCTTGTGTATCTTGTGTGTTGTGTTGTGGTAGTACATCCAGTGCACATACTAGATATTAGATATACAAAAGTGACAGACGGTTCAACCTGAGCAAAATGATTCATGTCAATTTTTTTCATTTCATCTGCAATGTTTGCACCAACAAAACATGTCACATGTACAATTTATAATGTACATTGTACATTGTACAGTGTACATCAGTGTACAGTGATCCAGATGAGTGCACATGCACAATGCCACAACTCATACTTTTGCATAAATGGAACATGCGGCGTCAATTTAATTTTCTACCACCACAACTTTGAGAGTTTCTATTACGTATAAAAAAATTTAGGAACCGACGACAGTGTTATTATTGTTTTCCTAATACATACTAATGGCACGGCCTTTACCTTATGCCTCCTCCTCCTACTTCCTACTACTACATATGACATGTAACATGTAACGCATAGTTTAGTTTAGTTTATATAGAGTACATGTGTGTCATGTGCCATGAGGTGTGTTTAGCATATCAAAATACAAATAGTCCTGAAAACAGCACAATGCCGCGAGTACCGAGAAAGGAGAAAGGAGAAAGCCGAGTGGCAAAAGAAGAGTTTATCATACATCATACATCATACAGCACATACATATTATTATAGAAATAAAGTACACAGTACACAGGACATAATACATAATACATGGGACACGGAACATGAGCATGGAGATAGAAAATAGAAAGAATGTACAATAGATGAGAGAAAGGGCTGTGCCTGCTTTCTGCTTGTTTATTCATGGTTTTGTGAAAATGCCGTTCCCAAAAAACTACACAGAGGGAAAGTGGACGTGGACAATAAGATACAATACAATACAAAGTACATACAGGAGATACACGGTAGACTGCACAAAGCCAAAGCCTTCTGGTTCTATTCAATGTTTGCGTGTGTACATATTCTTGATTCTTGTACGGGTGATGTGCACACACTTATGGTATTACATTGAAAAAAAAACTGGTGTGGGGACAAAAGGAAGATGATAGGAACGGAAAGTAAAGCACAAAATTCACATACACCACTACTACAAACTGTACACTCTACTGTAATACAACGAATACGACAGTTGGAGTTGGTGTATCGTAAAATGTAGAATTTAGAAAGGACCATGTGCAAAAATTCATAACTCGGACGTTTTTTTGAGTAGCTGGATATAAAGTCAAAATTTTAGATATTCACATGTACATTCATATCCCATGTACACCCCAAATTCAGTTGATGTCGCTGTCAACTAAATGAGTAGGAGAAAGGAAAGGAAAATCAGCCAAAGTGAAAGTATACATATAGTAAAAAAAATACATAACACACTTTTGATCCAGAAAAACATACATGCATAAAATACTATGTATCTAGATTGTAGATTGTAGATCCATCAGTTTTTTTTCCACGTCATAGTTTTCTACCATAATCTACCATGTTTCACAATTCACAGTACCCTTTAACTGAGTGACTGAGTGAGAGAAAGAAAGAAAGAAAGCAAGGCGGTTGACGCTACTTTATGAAAAATACCAATAGTGGAGGTTTGAATGGCTGGATGAAAGTTCCAACGGCACTTATCATCATCATCATTATCGTCATCACTGTAGCATATAATATGTATGCATCTAGTATATTCTAGAGAGGTGGAGACAAACAAAAATCCATAAAGGCAATATAACACACTGCTTCCTGCCTCCTACAGAATTCCAGTGCACATTCCTTTCTAGTCAACATGCATATTTTATAGCTTATGGAAAAATACCTACTTGACTTTTAGTACTGTATTTGTATTGATGGCAATTGGATTACTCAGATACGATGTACGATAGGGTGATAGGGCTTTATGCTCATCTAATCACGTAATGAATGCATGAATTCATATCCAGTTTCAGTTCCCACACTAATCCTAATCCTACAATACACATTCATATTACTGCCCTAAACATTACACAACACATACTTGCATGTTGTATGTAAGAGTAAGTGATGTCAGATTCAAAGCTCTGTGAAATATTTTGATTTTCACTTCTGATGACCTGCACCAGAATATTAAAATACCATCATTGGATGTCCTTCCTCGCTTGCATATTTATTTTGTCCATTTTCTCTCCAATTACTCACATGATATGACATTGTATCCTGTGTATCATATCCATATCCATATCAATATCAATATCAAATATCAACTGACTGATGAAGGAACTGGTGAAAGACGTCAATTCTTTCTAAAATCTAGAAATCTAGCTAAGTGGTTGAGAACCGAAACAACGACAATAAAAACAAGAGCGTTGACAAAAACGTGATTTTACTGCTCTATGCACTTTATTTACCTTTTACTGCTCAACTGACATCATACCAAATATATGGTATCGTATATCAGTTTTTAGAGCAAGTTGTTGTGAAAGCTGAACCCTATTGTATCGTGTTTCCTACTTTCTCCTGAATTCTACATCTGTCTATCACTGTCACAATTTAAAACTACTATATAATATGCATTGACATAAATGTAAGTGGGCTTTTGTCGACATGGGCGCAAGGATGACATATTTGAAATTTGGAATGAAACTGCCACGTCATGAAGTCTTTAAGAGAGCTGAGGTTTTGTTTATTTTCGTCTGCTAATGTTTAGTCATATATAAGGAGTATTAGTATTTAGTGCTTTCAAGTGCATGATGAATGCATTAACACACCTAAAATAGTGTACATAAAAGACAACAAAGTTAAGTGTTTAACAGTATGCGGAAATATTGCACATTGTACATATTGTACTTCATATTAGAAATGTATTGTGCAGTCTGATGCGGAATTATTTTGCTTCCTACTTTTAAATGTTAAGGTTGAAGAAAAATCAAACGCCTTCATTGGCCTGCATTCGCTTCGTCTTTCTTGAATAATAACTAATAAAGATTATGATTGTCAGAAAAGTGCGGAGTATTGAATATTGTTCAGTGAATATGTATTTGACTTTCATTAGTAAAATAATATCCATGTAAACAGTAATCAAGAATTATCCATACAAATGTACTTAATTTATGTATGATGAAAAAAAGGAGGAACAATTAGGAATTAGGATAACAAATTATTTTCCCATATACACTTTTAATTGATGTGGATTTTCATTGTCTTTTTCTTTATTTTCTTTTCCTCTGTCTAGGTGCGGACTCTATTTGTGAGTGGTTTACCTATGGATGCCAAGCCAAGAGAACTCTACCTGCTCTTCAGAGGTTATGACGTAAGTCTATACTATATACTCTATACTCTACACTATACACGTTATACATGTGTACATAATGTAACAATCGTGTTCTCTTCTCCTCTATAATATAAACTTGTCCTGTTATTTTGTAATAATTTTGGATTATAAATTATAAGTTATTACGTTTTACGGAAGACATGTATACATTTTATTTGCGTAGTATAGTTTATTTTTGTACATGTATTTCTATGTATACATGTACATTGCACATGTTTCTGTCTTTCCGATTCTATTTTCTTTACTCTTTAACGTTTATCGATTGAAGGGAAGAGAACTTGGGTTCTGTTGAATGTGCCTGTGTGGTCAAATATCAACATTGTCTGCATAATCTGAATACAAAATACACAAAAGCATGCAATATGTACAATGTACAATGTACATTGTACATGGACAAATATACAGAATGTATTATACATGTCTACTCTACTGTATACTCTGGTTTTACTCTGAATTATTAATGAAGTAAAAACCGTCCATCCTTTCATTTCTATTTGTATTTGCATACTTTATACATACTTATTACAGTCAACTTTCATTCACGGTTGATGTCTCATGTACATATATTTATTCTGTTTCTTTTCTCATGTTTTTCTAGGGATATGAAGGCTCACAGCTTAAAGTAACAAGCAAAAATGGAAAGACTTCTTCAGTAAGTTTTACTAAATTTGTTTTTCTAAAATACCAAAAAAAGTATTATTGCGTGTTACAAAACTCTTCATGTCCTTTTTTTTGTTCATTGAATTTGAAAAATGGTATTTCTACATATTTACTTTGTTGTGCTTGATAGAAAAGATGTAATACCTGAGAAATTCAAATAAGTAATGTTAAACTAATGGATTTGATATTAATTTTTTATAGCCTGTAGGATTTGTAACGTTTACATCACGTTCTGAAGCTGAATCTGCTAAGCAAGTTCTTCAGGTATGCTTAATAGACAAAATTTTTACTAAAATATTTATTTTTATATTTTGTCTACACGTGGATATTTTTAAAAGCATTTTTTGGACTTTTTGTTTCTTTAGGGTGTACAATTTGATCCTGATTTACCTCAAACGATCCGATTAGAGTTCGCTAAAAGTAATACAAAAGCTAGTAAACCAAAACAGCAGTCACCCCCAGCAGCTGCACCACATCAAACTATTATGCACACATTGTCTGGACGTAAGGACTCAATCAAGTTTATGATTTGCCATGAGTATTTGATCTCTTTCATTTATTCTTTGGCTATGGATATTGAATCATAAGATACATCATGGATGAAAAGGTCATTAAAAAAGTTGTTTTTGTCATTTTCATTGTTATATTCAGCTTTAGGAGGACCATTCTTCACAGGTGCACTTGGTGGTCCCGAAAATATGGGTAAAATTAGTACGTTTTGATTTTCTTATACTATATTGTAAATTTTTGTATAATAGATACAAAATTTGGTCACTGCTTCTCAGGAAAATGAATTAAAAACTCAACTGTGACATATTTTGTTCTTTCAATGTAAATTTTTAGGCCTTTGGCCTCCCCCACTCGCGTATTCGGGAGCAGCAGCCGCCGCAGCGGAATTACCGGGAGGTCTTCAGGCTCCAACTTTAGTACATCCAGCCTTACACCCTCATCAACAGGTGCCTCTACGCTCCTTCCTCTGAATTTTTCCCCCCACCATTTTTTATCACCCTAACCAAAAATATATAAATATGCAAAAAAAAAACATCTCTTCTTCTTCTTATCACAATCGTATAATTATAATCATGGATGAGGCACTCGAAGACTCCAGACCAGTCGTGTCAATAAAGAGATACTTTCCTATTTCTTTCCAAATCTTCTTCTTCTTCTTCTTCTACTTCCATCTTTTTCCCTCCCCCCTTCCCCAACCAAGAACAACGAGTGTGTGTGTGTGTGTGGTTTTAAGACTTCGCTAATAGGATCTCTGTCAATCTCAGTCTCATGATTGACCGAAGCTCGAAACGGAATCTGATCCCTCGCGCTCTTTCACTCTCTCGTGATCTGGTGCTCAACACCAACACAAAAAGACAGTAGGATTTTCCGTCCAACTTGTATCTATGTACTTATATACATATATATTTTTTAAACATAGTATATACAATATTTTTTTCTCTTTATTAATTATTCTCAATATTATACGGTACACATTTGTATTATGTATGGTATTATTAATTATTAATATTGTATATAAAAGGATCACCCTCCCTCAATCAGCACTATGACACAGGCTATACCATCAGTACCATGCCCTATTTACACTCATTTTATTTATCATTATTTCAACCCTATTTCATCCGTTAGTTTGTACTTTATCCGTAGTCATTCACTTTGATATTTGATTTGTTATAATCCAAAAGCCAGCTCCCTTGTAAAAGCACTAATTGCCACCCAATTTTTAATACCCCCTCCGTTTTAATTGAATTTTACTAATCTGAAGATACAAATGCCATTTCTTAGAAAGATTAATCTTTAATTTTAACAAAAAATCCCAAAAAATTTGAGCATATAGTATAATAATATACTGCAAGTTATATCAATTAACCCCCATTCATTTTACACAAAAAAAAACTAGTTATTTTTACTTTTTTTTTTTGAGCAAAGAGCAAAGCAAAAGTAGTTGAATGTTGTGCAATCAATTATTATAATACAAAACTGTCAAAACAACTTGCGAGTCAAAAAAGCGAAGGGAATGTGTACACTGTAATAGATACACTGTTAAGAGAAAAAAAAGCAACAAAAATTGTGAAAGCAAAAACGAACACACGAGCAATCAAACAATTCTTGAGAGTGATCAAATTCATATAGCAAAAGCCAATCCACAGCCAAGTCACCCACCACAAAATCAAATATTTATTTAAAAAATATCAAAACAAACAATTTTTTTAAAAACATTGTTCGCACCCTGACATGACAATTTTGCCACCCTCTGGAAGTCTCAGTGCACTCTGCCTCATGATTTATACCTATCTATCTGTCTATTTGAACTAACATAATAATATATGTACTTGTTATATGTGTTGACACGAGTAGATACCCCTGGAATGGGAAGCTTAGCTTTTTTGCATATTCTAATAGCCAAGAACTATCCACCTTGGAATTTTGAAAGTCCGGGGTGGACCGGAAGTATTTTCAATAAATTAATCAAATTAAATTTACTGTGTAATATAAAATAGATGGCGGGAAACTACAGGCTCAATTTTCTCAGTGATGAAACTTACACCATTCCAGGGGTATAAACTTTGGGTCTCACATATATATAATATTCCTAACATATTATATTATTATTAGTATACATAATATAATATAATATTAACAAACTTTCACCACTGTATCGTAGTATAGTTTTTTCTTGTTTTGTAGTAGTGCATTTTTCAATATGCTATTACTTACAATTTTTTCTTAATACTCTGCGTCTCTCTTTATTAAAAACTCTAATTGTTACCATTATTATCATTATTATCTATTATCTATTACAATTTCATTGAGAATATTATATACGCATTCATTTAATAAGACGTTTATTGTATAATATATATTATATGTATATATATTTATACAAAAAGTTTTTTTTCTCTCAATTTCTCAATCTTTGCAATCTATCAATATTTTATTGTTACTATATACTTATATATTCTAATATCTAAACAATCATTTCCATTGTCTGAACTCACTATACACATATACAGCAAGCGTTAACACTTGGAGGGGCTTCACTAGGGTCACTACACGCCTTGCTGCCCTCGCCTTCATTGGCCTCACCCGTTGGCTCCGCTTGTTCTCAGTCCATGGGTAGTCATGCACCTTGTTCCACACTGTGAGTATATACTTACTAATTTTTCATAGAAAAAGAACCTAATTTTAACTACTTCTCCGTATAAATACCTAAGATGCATAGTGCATTTTCCATAGTGAATAGTAAAGGACAAAAAAGGGTCAAAAAATTTAGTGGTTATACGATACAGTATTTTTTTATTTAATGTTGAGAGACACCGTATTATAATGCCTTTTTAAACTTTCACCGGTAATATTTAAACCGCTTTCACTAAATGAAAGTGCTCAGTACTAACTCTTTTTTTTTTGGATTTACAGATTCGTTGCCAATCTTGGCGCCTTCATTACTGAACAAGAGCTGAAAGACATCTTCGGCAGGTAAATGACTTGACTTCCTTTAATTTAAAATAAACATGTGTTATTTTCTTTGATAAAAATAAATAATTTTTTGGGATTTTTGTATGACTGTGGCATACCATTTTACATGGTACATGATACATGATAATATATTGATTGTAGCTAGAGCACGATTGGTGCATAAGTGAGGGTTGTAGATTTTGTAGATGCGTGTACATTCAATGATAATTGAGATATTGATATTATAAGTACCTTTTACTTTATCATAAAAATATTATCTGTGTAGTCTGTTATGCTCCACTCAAAAACTAAAAACACAAACATTTTACTAGGTAGAAAGGAAGGATTTCTTTTACTCAATGTACCATAGTTTTATATGTTCACATGTATGAGTCGTACACACACATGGAAGTTAATGAAATACTATGCTATTTACGTATGCGAGACCGCTTATGCCCATTCAAAACGAAGAAGTAGAGAAATGGAGAATTAGTGAATACATTGAAAGCTTTTCAAAAGTAAAATAATCATGATAATAATGATAAGAATAACACGCGTCATGCAAACAAGGATCATTATGTATATAAATATGTTGTTCCCTGTATATGGAATATGGAATACGGACATTGGACTTTGTGTGTGTATGATGAATACACATGGAACAATATTTACCACAGTTGATAGTATTTTGTGCCTATGCACGAATTCTCGTTCTCTCTTCAGTTGGAGTAGTTTGATTACCTGCTTTTCCCTTCTCCTTAAAGTACAAATGCATATACATATATACGTATATACATGCATTCATGCATCCGTAGGGCTAGTACAAGTAGTAATATAGGGTAAATACGGAAAAAATATACGTCTCTTTCTCTCCTTCTCCCTCTCCTTCCCTCTTCATCGTCAACTGTAACAAAGCAGTCTTGAATAATTCACATTAGCACACACATAAAATATGCATAGGAGGAACGAAATTAAGGTTCTTCCTCTCCGAATACAGTATCGTCTATATAGTCTGCATGGGAAGCATACCGTTTTCTATTTCATTTCAACATTCGACAATCCTCGTCTTCTTGTATGTACTTGTGCTTTGATACTTGATACACAACTAATCAGAAGTAAGTATATAACTTGATACTGTGTATTATAAGAGTTTATTTGGTAGTTGAGAATTGAGAAGTTCAGTTACTATAGTCTTTGATTTGACTATATTTTACATGTATATTGTATGTTATAGGCTGTACTACTTTCTCCGCTTTAATACTTGGTCTTTATCCTGATACTTTACAACAATAGTGAGAAACACTTCATAAAGAGACTATTTATATATTTAGAGGAAGAGGCAGTATGTTATTGGAATTAGCATACCTGGATATCAAATATACACAAGTATGATGTAGCTGTATGGAGATTGGAGAGTGCAGACCGTAGACTGTAGATTCTAAGCATCATACATATATTTGCTTATCATATCTTGTTTTTTTTTTGTGTGTATGTGCATTTCGATTTTCATAATCTTTATATGAATCATACGTGTCTATTATATATCTATCTTTAAAAAATATAGTAGACTACATGCATCCTCGCTCTGCCGTTAACCGTTATTACTGTGGCTCTACTCTAGTACCATAATATATAGAAAGTAGAAGTAGAAAGTATCAAACGAAGAAGACATTTATGCGAGCAAAGAAGTAGTGTACTAGGTCTCATTTTCTGATGCTTTATACGTCCACTTAAATGAATTATGGCCATCGCTATTCATAGCAGTAATATTCTATTCTACTTTTTTTTTCTTTCATTTTCTTTCGCTCCCTCTCAGGAATACTATTACTTGTGCTAACCATTAACAGACAGTTGTTATCTCAGGAAGAAGAAGAGAGAAAGGGAAAAAATCTATCTTTTTTACTTTCATTCATCCTTTCTTTATGAAACAAGTGATGCATATAGTTACATTCTTCTTTTTTGTCTTCCTTCCCCATCTTCTCAAATAGTATTTTTCCTATGTGCTCGAACTAGACAAAAACGGAGGATAATGAATATTTTTTGTTATCTCTCTCTCTCTCTCTTTCTAAGGAAAGTTGAAAGCTAGCCTTTTCTCTTGGATTCTTTAGGTTTTTATTGAAAAAGTGAATTGATATAATATATACCATGTGCTTAGTATTTGTGCAATTCCACAAATAATCATAGTTATTGGTAGCCGTTTAACGAGGAAGTATTTAATTTTGATAAACCAAAGCATATTTGCTTCAAGATATGGAAATGCTTTACATGCAAAATTTAAGGCATACTAATAAATTTGAATATTGTTTTTTTTTTGCCACAGCTTTCCTGGATTTAGTCGACTTCGTCTACATACTAAAGGTAATATTTGGATGCATTTTGTAATCATTTATGAAAATACACGTGATCTGACAAAGCTTATATTTAAATTTCAAATAAATCCTTACAAAAAAAATCATAATGTTTGACCATGTAAAATTGATTCAAGTAAAATTTATTGTGTTTTGCTTGAGAAGGTGGAAGTCCAGTGGCGTTTGTAGAGTACATGGATGTTCGTTGTGCAACCCAAGCAATGGCGGCTTTACAGGGCTCCTTTCTAAGATATTCAGATCGTGGAGGAATACGGATAGAGTATGCAAAAACAAAAATGGCAGAGGCTGCTCAGGTGAATGGGGCTAGTAGTATTCTTCTGGCAACAACAAACGTCACTATGAATGGACATCATCAGTACAACCATGTCAATCATGTAAATAACCTCAATGCTATGACCAATTCATCCCATCCTCAACCTCCCAATCCTTTGCTCTATCGTCACATTGTTAATGCTGCCTAAAAGCAAAAAAAAGAACGACTAAAATCTAAATTTCTCCATTTTTATTACTATAATTTTACATTTTTACTCTTTCTCTCTTTATACAAAATCTATCTTCCTCGTATAATTGAAAGTTCAGTTTCCCAATAATAACTAGTTGTTTTGTTTGTTATTGTTGGTGTTCATTCATACATTTACTCATTCATTTGTTTGTTTATTTATTATTAAGTGATTGTTGTGTAACAATGTACGATACATAATATATATATATAAAAAGTTGTTGATAATATATGCCTCTCTCTGTTCTATTTTATTTTATTTTATTTTGTTTTTCTTTAATAATCCTACCATTCTGTCTTTTCTCTTTTCCTTATGTCGTTTCACACAATGTTTGAGCATGTTGCATGCATACATACATTGTTCTTTTTTTTTCATTTTTTTTTTTTCAGTTTTAGTTCTAGAAGTACGAAGTAAGATCCGACGTTTACATAATTGGTTAACTGCTGTATATTATGTACATCCATATGTATACTGTCTGTGCTGTATATATATTATATAATATATATATATTATAAATGTCTCTTTTTCTTTCATCTCATGACCTATGTCATGAACTCGTACTATCTTGAGCATATATATACTTTTTTTTTACTTTGTCCGGTATATTACATAAACAATATGCCAGATTCACTATAGATCCTCCTATACTTCCATAACTTGGAATATTTTCTCTTATTCTCTGCAGGGACTGATCAAGGAAGCGAATGTTGGCCAGTCTTAACCTCCTCCTTTGAATAACATTAAAACTACCAACGCAAAATTGGATTCTTTATCTTTAAGTTTTCTCTCTTTTACAAATTAAACACACAACAGCAAAAACATATAAAAACAGAAACAAGTACATGTTGTAGCTCAACAGTAAAATAAAACAGTGGATATATAATAATATAGTCTCAAGAATTCTCAATTCTCTCAATAATTAACCAGTTCTGTGAAATCTCTTCTCTCTTTACATATATTTTTTATCGTATACTTTCTCTATCTCTTTCACCTAAAAAGAAACCAACAACAACATTGAACAATCTTAGTGTAAATGTTGTACATGAATAACGGAAATAGTGAATACCGTATTATTTTTGTTAATAAAACACACATTATATACGTACAATATTGTATTTTTGTGTACGGATAAGTAATTTTGTTTTTACATATATATACTTTCAAAGCTTTCTCCATTCAACATTAAACTCAAATTTATAGAACATTAAGAATGAACACAAAATAATTCATATCTATTTGTATTGCAAAATTTAACCTCTCTGTATATCTATTATCTATACCTAAAATATTTTCTATATGCGAATGTATATACACACATATATAATATGTAAACCTCAGGCTATCATCATCTATATATCTAGAACTTTCATACTAATTTTTTCAAAATCTTCGCTCCTACTTTACTTTCTCACTTTCTCTTTGATTGCTACAAAGTCTTTGTACATTATCCTCACAACATGATTTGAATACCTTTTGCCTCATGTTCCGCAAATTCCTAAAACAATACTCATCTTGTTTGCTATATATTCAAAATTTCTTTTATCTTTATTTCGAAAAAAAAACAATGATATAATGTACTATATTTATATTTGCTTCGTAAACCATTTTCATGTCCCTTGATTTCCTATTCCTTCCTCTGGATGACGATCATTCTTTGGGGCTAAAACGTGAAATACATGAATAAATCTATAAATTTCATAGTGGTGATTAAAATATGAAGCAATATTTTGAGACATCAAAGTATTAAAGATACAGAACAACATTAACACAACTACTATATGAAAAAAAAAACAAAACACCGTCCTCCTACAAACTCAAGAACATCCATTTATTACTACTACATGAACAAATCCACGCGGTGAAAGTACTTTTGGAAGAATCGCAGGCTATAGTCTGGTGAAAGTCAACTCACCCTTTAAAGTGCGATGTTACACCGAGTACTGTGCATGTTTACTCGGGGAAGAAAACTGTCAAGTCTACCACCTGAATAACTCCAATCTGAAAATGTTGTGTGACATACGCACATGTAAAAAAAGAGTTTTGTATACGGAATGATGTAATCTAGAGAAGTCAAAAAGATATGTCCATACTTTCAAATCGCAAACAAAACGGAAAACTAGTAATTATTTATAATACAACATGTTATGCACAAAAAAACATAAATGCAACAATAATTTATAATAGTAAAATACAAAACTAACATGTATACATTATGTAAAAAGATAAAAAAACACACACAAAAGTATGAATTTATAGAAAACATCAACAAAGCACAAAAAACGCAAAATTTGTTTTATGTTTACTCTCATAATATATATCTATATACTATATTATACGCTGTAGTTTACTCTTTCTTCAGTTCAAGTTTTTGACTTCCAATGTCTTGATTAGCTGTAACTAAATGAAACGTAAATCTATATATACATTGGATGTGATTTTGACTACATATATATTTCTTATTTATGTAGTTTATTGTTTATTTTAATAACGGGTTTATTTATTAAATAACTAATGACGCAAACCGTGATTTTTCTAATGAACAAAAAACTTTACAACCAAAAGTAACTGTATAAATAATCTAAGAAATCCTTAAATATACATATTCTAGGTATGACGTGCAACAAACCAAAGATACTGATTTTTATCTTTTGCTGCAGTTGTAAAATGGAGAGAAAATTTTTTTTATTTTTTATAACAAATCTTGTCAACATGTAATATATTATGTATAATTATGTATTAAATTACATATCTTGCTTTCTACGTTTATTTAAAAACGAGTCGAGTGTTTTTTGTTACAGTCCAAAAGATGTGGGATATAAAAAAAATGTTGCATTTTGCGATAGCACTATTTGTTTACCAAAATACTAAGCAACTGTTTTTATATGCAAACACTTAAAAATTGACAGTTTTGTTTATATTATTTAAAGTTGATGTCAATGTGTGTTTCAAACCGATCTATCTATATCAAAAATGATGTGGTATTAATTACTGTACATATATATAAATAGACACCTATACATATAGTTAGTTTTATTTATCAAAATAAAAAAACAAAGCATAGTTTTATAGTCAAAATTTCTAAAATAATTATTGAGTCCAAAGAACAAATAAATTCATGGAAACTGGAAAATTTAAGAGGTTGATGATAAAAAGAAGAAGAAGAAAAAGCTAATAGCCCAAAGACTTTGTAATTATGTTGTACATATATACCATTACATATATAATGCATGCAATTCAGATACTATAATTTGAGGGGTACCTATAGATACATAGTAGTTATTAAGGGTTTGAAGATGGTTAGAGAAAAAATTTGATCAGTATACACATATATGTATATAGATTTTCTTTTTTCATCTCCTACACGGTTTGCTATATATACATAGCTAAAGATCTACTTATATACTCCTGTATATCTATATTTCTTATAGGTGATATAGTCTGTACATACATGTATATATTATAATAATTATTCATAAATAAGTACATTTAAGTTTTTAAAAAAAAACTCCTCTGAAATCTATAGAGGCCGGCGAAAAATAATGTTACCAAGTCTATGTAAAATTTATGTACATATATATAACATATATTATTATTTATTATATACATAAATATTATAGATAGCAATGTATTTACTTAAGGTTTATGAAATGATAACATATTATATTTATACATGTATAAGTATCTTCTCGTAAAAAAATTGTATTTATCATAATGTTGTTTGTAAGGAACGAAGGAAGGTTTTTTTTGCTTACAATGTGTGTACACGTAAAACGGGGACTAAAAGAAGTACTGTGTGTATATAGTGCATATATATACATGTATATTATGTAAATACATTTGTGTAAAATTGGAATATTTGCATAGATGTGTTATGCCTATATATGTATATATTGTACTATATGTATATGAAAAAATACATAAATTCATGTATATTACATGCAAAATTTATAGTGGGTGCAATTGTGATGTAGCTAACATGCTGTGAATGGGTATCCATTACAATATATACATATATTTAAATTAAGTATAGTTTAAAATTATTGTTGATATATATTTATATAGGTTTACAAAAGTTTATAGTGAAGTTTTAGGCTTTCCTGTTCATTACGACTACATTATACATGCGGATATATATATAGAATTCATATGTATTTTACTTTTTAGTTGTGTGTATTAGGAAAGTGTGAGTCAATTTCTCTCAATTCTATTATAGAATTTTCCCCAAGAGGAACTTTTTGTCAGTAATAAGAGAACTTACGTAAACATAACCAAAAGAAGGAAACAATTATTACATTGTTTTTATAGTTTTTCAGTTGATACTTTCTTCAAATAACTTTCTCTTTTTTTTTATTACATGGCGGGAATTGAGAAGTCAAGTGCTGTTTTTTTTTCATCCACAGTTAGTTCTAGTGCAGTTTTATACCATCAAAGTGAAAAGTTTTATAAAGTGAAAGTACTTTCTCGGACAACATTTCGTTGTGGGCTTTCATTACAAATTTAATAGAAGATTCCTATTCATATTATTTTTTAATATTTTACACGAAGTGAGCTATAATATATATATATATATATATTAATGTGTGCGGGTTCTCGTATATTGGTTGAAATATGTATATTTTATCATATGCTCAACATAATATTTATATCTGAGAAAATCTCAAAAAATAAGAGACCCCCCAGAATTCAGTGATTATTAATTAACTCCAAATAGTAAAATGCATAAAATAATATTTAGTTTGTGTGCAGTGTTTTTTTTTCTCTCTCTCTTCAACTCTGATTTCTAGAACAAAAGTGGATTGTATAAAGTTAACCAAAATACATCAGTTATTATATTATTAAGTTATTATGTACATTGTGTATATAGACGCATGTATAATGTGCAGTTTCAGCTCACTGCAGTTTAAAATTGTGCTGATTTTTGTATAAAATAAGTCAAGGGAATTGCAAATTCTAGCTTATTTATATAAAGAGATATTTAGTCTGGAAAGGCGAATGGACTTTCTTGTCTAGTAGAAGAAATTTTTGCGTTTCCCTTGACGATACATGTACAATTTGTATGCAACCTGAAGTAGAAGAAGATGAAATATGATGCATAAATGAAGAAGACGCAGGTCGCAAAAGGGAAGTCTTTTTGTTATTATTATTACTAAATTAATATCCTTAACATATTTACACATAAGTACATATACGATACATACAACTATAATAATTAAGGAGAAAATTGAAATACATTTATAATGTCTATGTATAGAATTTCTAGTACAATAGATTCTAAAATGCTTAGAAAACAAAATATTGCTATAAAATGTACTTTTAGGATGAGGTTTGATGAATTGATGAACAACAAGTATGAATTTCATACCAGTACGAAGTATACACACATAAAATATTATATTATGCTATTATGTAATGACAGGATAAGTATTTATAATATAATGTATAGTACGTAAACAAGTAGACTTTTCGTAGCCTTGTATTAACGATGCATATCAAAGTTTAACCAACAATTATCTGGTAAACTTATTTTAACATATACTTCTCTATACGTGTATTAATATCATGTTTAATAATAATAATTGTTTTTCTGTTGAAATGTACTTGTAGCAAATATGTTATGTATTAAAGAGGTAAATAATCATGATAATTTTGAATATCATGAAACTGTTGTAGGACAACAGGTACATTACAATAAGAATACGTACTATACAAAATACAGATATATGTGTATGACTAGTGATATCAATTTATTAGATACTGAAATGCAAAAAAAAGAAGGTCTTTATATCTAACTGTAGGAAAAGTATTCAGCAAAAAATGGTATAAAATAATCAATAATAGCCACATAAATTATGGTCCATAATGCAAATAATATACAATTCTGTTTACTCTGAAGTAAAGTTCTTTTCCAAAAAGGTTTCTTAAAAAGTTTCCGTATATTATATGTACTTTTATGTCACAAAAACTAAAACGTTGTTTGAAATGATAGTGCTACAGATGACAGACGGCGGATGCATCAGTAATATTTTCATGGGATTGTATCCTACATGTAATCCGTCAAATGTTTAGAAAATGCAAAAAGAAACTGAAAGTAGGTGATGCAAACGAAATAGAGAAAATGCTCTTACCACATTCGTTTTCCATCTAATGAAAATGATGATAATATTATAGGATCCAACAAACATCAAATGAATGAACGAAGTTTCATATCAAGGTTTCTCTTTCTCTTACTAGAACCAGTCATCCTTATACTTTCTGTACTACTAAATTACCAGTAGATTCGACGGAACGTCGGGGCGACCGGAGCCGAAAGTCGTATATATAATCAGCAAAAAAATTTCGAGTAACATGAGCGCAGAACCAAACAAACGTTGTTGTCACACTCTGCGCTCGCTTCGCTCGCGCTGTCGCAGTAACATGATCAGAGAACCAAACAAATATTTTTGTCCCCTTGTATTTTAGGGCCTATTATGCTATTTTTAATTAAAATTTATTTTGTCCCCTTGTTTTTTATGCCCTTTTATGCAATTTTCGTTATTTTTAAATAAAAATTTAATTTGTCCCCTTGTATTTTAGGGCGTATATATGCTATTTTTAATAAAAATTTATTTTGTCCCTTGTTTTTTAGGGCCTATATATGCTATTTTTATATAAAAATTTAATTTGCCCCCTTGTATTTTATGCCCTATATACGTAATTTTTGTTATTTTAAATAACAATTTATTTTTTCCCGTGGTATTTTAGGGCCTATTAGGCTATTTTTCTTAATATTTGGACAAAAATGCAATTGTCCCCTTGCATTTGAACACCGTCTGTGGGG
>JAQGBI010000101.1:0-32007 GCA_034698325.1 Sminthurinus elegans | reverse complement strand
AAATAGTATTTGATTTCACATTAAATTAACGTGATCAAGTTAATGTTAGAGATACTTTAAAGTATTTTCTGACTGTGCAACAACACAGAAATATGTACAAATATGGACATTAGATACCAGATTCTACTAGATACATCCTAGCTTTAGTTTGTATATTATAAAAGGTGTACACAGCATTTACTATATGCACTGGACATAAATACATGAGAAACTTTAAGACTTTGTAGCAAGCAAACTCCAACATAACAAAACTCCAAGTAAAAACTTAGCAAGAGCATTTGCCTCCTACTTCTTTCTTGCTTTATTTTCCTCTCATGATAGGTATTATAGTCATTTGGAGTGAATGTGTATGGTGTATGGTGTATGCACACAACCATGTACATATTGTGAACTTTCAACACCACTCTCGTCAACCATTACCGTTTACCGTCCATCCAAACACAAATATGCGAATCATCCTGTATAGTTTGTACAGTTTACAGTGTACAATGTGGAATATGTACGGTACTTTTCTCCCAGCATTGGTTGTTGGTTGCTGGTTGTTGGCTGATACTTGAAAGTGTAACTGATGTATTTTAGCCACATCTATGGTGAAAGTATGCTGCTAAAGATGATTCTAGCTTCTAGCTTCTACGCTCTAGACACTAAACTCTACAGACAACAGACAGTAGACCCTGGAAACTATAAACCGTTAAGAAGATAAGGATCCGTATTTCTACACGTAGGTCTAAAGAGCTTAGCTGACTATCTGAGTATTGTGTGTAGTATGTATGTATGTCTGTGTGTATGTATGTCTACACTTATGTACTGAGGGTTCCCACTAGGATAACAGGATCAGGATCAAATAAATCGATAACCGTCTCTCGATGGCATTTTAAGAGGAAACCTTGTTCGAATGAGCGTCATTCCTACGTTTTTTTTCTCTTTCTCCTTTACTCTTTCACTACTGGCTATTGGAACTGGAACTGAAACTGGTACTGGAATTGGTACTAGTACTAGTACTACTACATTATACTACATACCTACTTTTTGGGAACCTTCAGGAAAAAAATTCATTCACAAGACTTTTACTTTTTCCTTTTTCTAGCCCCAAAAGTTACTTTTACACATACAAAACACAAGTGCCTGTATAATATATAATATATAACCTATAACCAAAAACCAGAAATATCTTGATGTATTAATGCTTGTTTGTATCTATGAGAGTTGCAAGATATTCTTTGTACATTTTCTCCTTCTTGATTCTAGATTCTAGAATCTAGATTCTTCATGTAATTCAATATTTATATGAAAGGGGATATACACGTTTCATTTTACATGTACGTGGAGGATTTTTGCTTTGAATCTCCATTTGTATACATGACGATGCCGTCAGTTGGAGCACGTGACATGATTCAAATTTGCAGTTGATTGTGAAAGTGTAAACTTTAGAGTGTAGAGTGTGGACTGAAGATATATATATGTACAGCTGTAAAATCTGTAATCTTTTTGCAACTCTCGACACAATAATTAAAATAAACCAGAAATCGAAAATCAAGCATCAAAATTGACAGTATTTAATCGTTTTGACAAACTTTCACCTTCAATTTCAAGCTCTTGTACCTTATTTTATATAACAGTAAAAATTATAACCTCATGTATGTATTTTTACTTTGTAAACTTTTATAAATGCTACATCAAGAACGTGTGCAATACGTTGAAAAATTGACATTTTCTACATATGCAAAAGAAAAGCAAGAGTTTTTATACATGAAAGTTTTAAGTGCAGTGTCCAATGTACATTTTGCTCATAGTACAAGTTTTGCTTTATAATTTTTTGTTCAAAAATATAAAGGAATAAGAAAATGAATTATACCCTCTTGTAATGTTTCCGTTTTCCGGAATAGCTTGTCAACATTTTTTCAAGGGAGAATAAAAAAGAAAGATCAATTATTATAGGTCAAAAAATTTAAACTAAGCGTACAGTCAGTTCTCAATATGTATAAAAAATGGCCCGGAAAGTGATGTGAATCTCTAGCGGAGAAAAAAAGGTTCACCACCAAAGAAACTTTTCAAGTCTCTCTCTCTCTCTCTCTCTCTTAAGAGTTTTTTCCTATTTATATCAATTCACATGTATCCAGTATCCAACATCTAGTATCCATACGACGGATTCGGGATTGCGTTGGATCGGATCCAAGTGGAGAGGATAATGAATTTCTTATTTTCTTGGAAATCCACCCACATGTTATTTTGAACGCCTTTAATCAATACTTTATTCCATAACTTGGATAATATATTATATTACACGTTACATTTCCTGCATCAGCACAGCAGGGATAATCAAATTAATTCAATCTAAAAAGAAGTGTTTTTATAATGAAATAAATGAACATGATACATCATCATGTATTTTATCTTTTATCGCCGTTCCAACATCCAAACACTGTATTTTTTTATGGATAAGACGGATAAAAAAACTTTTAATGAAATGATAATCATTTACTATTTACTATTCCTTTGATTTTTTTTATTGACAGTAAAAAAGTAAAAGTAAACACATTTACAAGGCAAAAAGTCAACGTCTCATTTTCTATGATCTACAACTTTATTTAATTAACTGACTAAAGAGAAGAGAAATGTGTAATAAATATTGTTGCTACACTGTTTTTATACTACTCAATGCACATGGAAACATATTGTGTTCAAGATTTTACATTTTACTTTGGTTTTCCCTAAAAGAAAATGTGAATTGTGGATATTTGACCAGTTTCCTGCAGACTCAAGTCTCGAGACTCTAGATGTCTTATTCTCAAGTTGGACGAGAAAAGAAAGAAAGAAAGTATAGAGTTTTGCATTGTAGCCAGAGTCAGAGTCAGAATCAAAAGCAGAGACTTGAGATGATCGCCGTCGTTTTTCTCTTTTTCATTCTTTCACTTTGGAAGTAGAGTGGAGAGAAAGGAATGGATTTGGAGGATTTTGATATGATCACCATTATCATGATGATATTACACTTGGTACTTGGTCCACCATCCTCTACAGTCTACACTCCACCATCCTCACAGACCGAAGAAGAAGAGGAGGAGAAATATAGAGAAACTTCAATTCTATTGCATTGCATTGCAGATTGCAGTGCCTGCTGTAACTCTTATACAGTCATATTATTCTCTCTTCTCATTCGAGTCCCAAATCCCGAATCTCTCTCTCTCGTTGACTGGTGACTGGACAACGGAACGAGGATTCTAGGGTACAGTAAAACTACGAGTACGACTACGAGAGGAGTACACATATGCAATAGTAATAGTAATATGTACAAGTACATTCATATATGTAAGTATGGAATCAATTGTGAATACTTTCACGTGCTCTCATTCCAAATGCTTTCAACCGAGAAAAATATATTGGGTATTACATACAACTTGGGACAACTTTCTTTTCCTCTCCTCGGTTTCTCCCTCTTTCTCCAACTTTCCCTCCTTCCCGTTCTGAAT
Source organism: Sminthurinus elegans (assembly GCA_034698325.1). Taxonomy (NCBI): domain Eukaryota; kingdom Metazoa; phylum Arthropoda; class Collembola; order Symphypleona; family Katiannidae; genus Sminthurinus; species Sminthurinus elegans. Next base: position 28,540 of record JAQGBI010000101.1, on the reverse strand, counting down.
ATTTTCACTTCATATGATTCTATTTGTTATGTAATGTGCATGCTTATTATATGCGTATGGATATTGAATATATCAGCATCATTCAAATATAACGTAAACTGTATTCAGTAAAGATATACTTTTATTACGAAAACAGGGAACAGAGAAGCAATGACTATATGAAGATATGGCGAAGAATTATTGTGATCATCTTTCATCATACAAATTCTTATGTGTGTCTATCTACCACTTCTCTGTACAATGTAAAAGATAGCATTTTGTTCTGCAGATACAATGCTCCACCATAATATACAATATAATGAATACTTTTACTCCTCCTTCTTATAGATCTTCTTTTTGTACAGTGTACAGTGTATATATATTACATGTAAAGGCTCCTCTTTTGTATTCCACAGACACGAAGCACACTTGAATAACAATATAATCTTCAATCTACATTGCATCATCCAGTTTTTCTTATTTCGCTTACTGAACGAGCCAATATCAAATGAAAAAGGAAGGAGCGAGTGTGTGTGTATAAGTGGAGGAATGAATTGAATACATGAATCTCGTTTTCGAATTTTACAGGATACAGTCACAATCGATACATTGACATTCTAGATTCTAGGCTCTAGATTCTAGATTCTAGTGAAAAAATGTTTACTGTGCGTAGTATGAAATTGCACTTTCATTGTCAAGTTGATAGAATCAAACAGAATTCCTAATGAGGACATGTGGTGAAACTTGATCATTAGCACTTCAAAAGGTGTATTTATTTATGATCTCTGTGGCTCTCTGTACAAGGTACATTGTAGAATCACTAACTGCTCCGTTTTTCGCAGGAAATTATGATTATTTGAATTTTTAAAATAACTCCATTTTGTTGTTGATAGTTGTGCTGGTTGGTGGTTGGTGTTAATGGTATATTTCCATAAAATGTACAAATACCTACCACACATTCCACATTCCATGTACTAGTACATGGATCGGATGGAATCGGATCGGAGGAAAAGATAATATATAAGAATATTCAACCACGTTCTACATGAAACGTGTAGAACATTTACCTTCCTAATCTACAAACTACAGAACTGTGGAATGTTCATTGTACGTGCAAATGTGAATGCATCACATGAGAGAGAGAGCTCACTTGATAAATCTGAGCATATGTTAAGAAAAAGAAGAAAAAGTCAGGAAGGAAGAATGGGGAATGGGTTGGATAAATGGAGGAGCACACACATGTACATTATACATGTGAAGAAGTGCACGTTAGAATGAGGAGAAAGGAAGGAATGAAGCGTGTAGGGTGTATGTTGTACGTGCTTATACATGCATGATCATTTCGAGACGAGACCAACGATAAAGATAAAGATGGTATGAGGAAATGATTGCCGAGAAAATGAAAATGGAAACGAGGAGTACATTCTTCTAGACTCTAGACTCTAGACCAACTACTAACTACATGTAATATGTAGAATGTAGACCTTACACATTATTAAATTTATCTTAGCGAGACTAATACTTTCAACACATGTACTTTTAATATTGTCTGCTTCTAGAACCTAGAATCCAGACTTTAGACATGCACAATACTTTTTCATATCAATAACATATAACATGGTTATTGAAGATTGGCGATTGACGATCAGGGGTCAATGCGTGTCAGTCCCTTCCGGAAAATGGGTGATTCTTTTTGTAATAAAACTTTCTACATTCTACATTCTACATACAACCTACATCCCACGACCCTGACCCCATATCGATCTTCCATCTTCCTCCTGATTTCTTATATAACAAAGACAGTAGCAGAAAGGCTTAGAAAAATCTTCGTACAAAGAAAACGCCAGTCTAACTTTTACAAAATAGGTAAAAAATTTGAAGTAATTGGTAATAGATAACTGAAAATTTTACATGCTCATTTCATTTACAACACAGATTTTGTGCTCAATCTCGGCTATCTAATCTCTAAAACTGTTAGCTAAATATAATAAAAAGCATGAGCGAGGACGAGAGATAAGTATCGATTGAGTATTGAGTAGAAATCAATATTAAGCCCTCACAGTGTCAGACTAACTGTATAAACTCTTAACATTGATCATACATGCACCTTTTATTTCCTTTTGGTACGACTATAATAATATCATAGAAGCACACAAAAAAGAAACCCTGTTTTTGTTTCAGAAAATGAAGAGAAGAAATGACAGAGACCGAGTCCGAGTTTTATTGGCATTCAATGATGAGGCCATTTCATTGATTCCACTGTCATTCAAAAGTCAGAGGATGCCGAAATATTTTCTCTCTTGTGTTTGTATTTTGTATAACAACTCTTGAGAAACCCAAGGTCATTTGTCCAACATACACATTACACATGCTACATACTTGACAAGATACAAGACACAAGAATTTACTACTATAGATAAAGACAAGTAGCTTCCAGCACATTGTACAGGCTAAGACGACTGCAGAACAGAGATAAAAGATAATCTTTAATCATAGAGCTCATCCAGTGATTGGTGATTGAGCTCGTCATTTAACGACAAGCATGAAATATAAAATGTCCCTACATTCCCCAACTTTGATGAAAATAGTCGTAAATACGACTGACTTTCAACGACGAGAGTGCGACGTTTATATTAGACATTATTATTAGGCTTATTGGACTACAGTAAAAGTTTTCAAGAGGTAGGATGTAGGATCCTGTAGAAATATCAAAGGTTCCCTTGCAACTGTAATAATGATTGCAATTCATTCGTTTATACACACACATGGTGGAGTAAGTTATAGCACTCGCTTATGTGTACCATATAAATATATGAAGCAAAGTATATACTATATACTTTATCTCTAATGAAACTTTTGTTTTTGATCTTGCTTCTTTTGCAGGCATAATGTTGAAGGACAATGCGGAGCAAGTGATATTAGATCCGGTATTAATAGCAAAACATTACTTAAAGGTAAGTATTTAAAATACTGAAGTATTAAACAATGGTTAAAATTTAAATTTAAGCAAACCTTTGTAAAAATAATTAAAAATTAAAATAGAATGCTCCATGTTTCATGTTAATCGCATCTCAAAATGTTTTTTTTCTGATTTCATTTTTTTCCATGTCCACTTTTAAAGTCTTGGTTTGCTCTTGATCTGATATCATCCATTCCTTTGGACTACATTGTTCTCATCGTGTGCTATCTTGAATACTGCGTAAGTTTTTTTTTCATGTATACTTCCTAACTTTATAATATTATAAAATGTCCTCCTTTAACAGTACGATTTTCCTCCATTTACTTCTATTTTCCCTCATAAACTCATAAATCATAAATTATACAACCGTAGTTGTCCAGCCCACAATCCCATTTCAAGGAATCTACAATACATCAAGAATATAATAGATATACATTGCATAAGACATAAGACGGGGTTTTCTACTAGTATTTCGGTTTTCACCAAAATCAGATTTAGATTCAGATAAAGAAAATTGTCTTGTGTTAGCATAATTTTTACATGTGTTTTCATATGGGCGGATGTTGACTGCAAAACTACAAGATTTTCAATCAGAATATGTGTAATGCATAATGTATATAGCGATGCAACGACTTTCCTCAACAAATTGTATTCTCACATCTCACAATAAGCTAAATAGCCCTTTATGTTTCTCACGGTACTATATTTTATTACACCAATTTACAAGAATTTATGATCATTTATATTCAAAACTCAATTATGAAGAACCACACACTGCGAGAATGCGATGAAAACTCATCTTTAGCTTATATAATATATAATGATGATGATGATGTGAGCAGCAATTCAAAAAAAGTATTCATATACAACGGTACAATGTACAATATACAATTTACACGTCTGTTGAATTTCTGGGTGTGTAGAATGTAGAATGTGCTTTCTCCTTTTCCTTTCGCCCACACAAAACAAGAATTGTGTGTATCAACTTAAGCAGTGTAGTTCTTGGATTCCTCCACATTTAAGACAACAAGATACGTGCCTCTTTTCTCTTCTGAAGAACCAACAGAAACAAGAAACAAGAAAAACAAGACAAGAAAATAAAAGGGAAGGCTACCAAAATAAAATTAATGGTGTTGTGCTATCCTGTGTGAACCGTCGGACGGTTTGTTGCTGTCAGTGCAAAGTGTTGTGCTAAAACGTGATAATTTGAGAAGAAATCTGTCCACTGTCCAAACTCCAACCTCCAAACTTAGCAATACAGAGAAGCAGTACATGGAAACTGAAAGCTGACACTTAGTTTCAAATGTAGATAAATGTAAAAGTGAAAAAGGTGACACTCACACTCCAACTCTCCAGTTTCCAGCTTTCAGCTGTACAGAATAAAATAAAGTGTTTAGATGCATGTACAACGTACAATGTGTACTTACTACTTACACGTGACTAAAACTTAAATCTCAGCTCATCAAATGAAAACAACTCAAGGCTCAAAAGAGAAGTACTTACACATTAGTCAACACTGGACGCTGGACTCTGGACACTACAAGTTGAACATTGGATGTTTTCAGAAGACGGGAAAGGCAGGAACACAGAAAAGTTGAAAGTAATCTTACATGTCTACGTTTGTAAATATTTTCATGTATGACTCGCAGTGTGTACAGAGTGAGACTTGAGATTACAACGGGGAGAGAAATGAAAGACGGCATGGCATGTACCTTTCATCACAACTCGAGACCTCGAGAAATTACCTACACATCTACTGTATGTGACTACTGAATATGTGAACTATCTACGGAGAATAGAGAATGGGAAGAGTTTGTGGAGATGGAGAGAAAGCAGGAGGAGAAATCTAGGAGCCTTCTCTCACACCTGAGGAAACAGAAACAAACTAGGAGCTCCGTGGTCTAAGATGTTTTTAATGAAACTGAAACTCATTTCATAGAATGTTGGCTGTAATCTCATTCATTCACGTATACAGAGTACAGAGAACAGAGAACGTATAAACATTCTAAAATTATGTGTGTGGCCAAAAGAAGGAAACTCTGCCATTTGCTCTGTGTCCGTGTGTTAGTCTGTGGAAGGAATACATTCTATGCATGTTTACGGTACATAAGTCTGTGGACGAGGTACAAGTTAATTAGAAGGTTTTCATCTGTTTTGTACATCAATTTCCATTTTACCTTTTCCAACACGTCCCCACAACACACAACATACATCACACGGATATATATATTCGTGCATACAACACTACAACACACATTTTATGTATACACTATACACTATACAACCCCGTCTCATATAGCTGTACAGTGTACAGTGTACACATTGTATTATATTACACTCCATTACACCTTTACGCTTTAATTTAACTTCAGTCCATGGAATTCTGTATTCTGTACTCTGTACAAAAGATGCCCGTTCTCCAAACTCCAAGCTTGTTACTCTTCTCCCCATGTTATTTCACACTTTGTAATGTAATGTAATTCTCATTCACTCATTCATTTGTGGTCTCCCCACTGTGACTTGGTCTAACAGCCTTCATGCAAACTTCAAAGTAACTAATACGAATATTAATTATGTGGCTGATGACACGAAGAAGGAAAGTAGAGGACGAGAGAGAAAGGATAAAAGGCAAGAGTTTAACATTGTTAAAAATAGCTGTATAAAAAGTATAAAGTAGATTCTTTAGCACTGATTCTTCAAGATTCAAGAATTAGTTTGCGGATTCGTAACCTTAAAACTTTTGTCAAATTGTACTAACATTTTTTTTCAAGCTATATGCATACTGCATAAAGTAGACAAGAGAAAAAACAAAGTATTGTAGTGTTAGAAGTTAGAATTTAGAAAATATATATTCTATTATGTAGGCGTAAGAGCTTGAAAATACTATATGTAATGTATAGTGTATAGTGTATAATCCGTTCACAAAGTGGAAAGTGGGAACGTTATCAATACTTTAGCAAGTTTTTGTTTCCAAAGGAAATTTCTTGTGTTCAAATGATTTCCGACACCTACAGTTTTTAATCTTTTGTCTCTTATTCTTTTACTTTTTACTCTTTCGCTGACTTCTTAATTAGAAAGTTGTCCTGTGGAAGGATGTACATTGTACATTATACTTACATCCGACGAAGAATAGTGAGGAAAGTGTTACGAGTAACGAGACGCTCTTTGTTAAAATGAAAAAGTGACTACTATATAGAGTAGAGAAAGACAGTGAAAATTTAGATATGTATGTATATGTAAATGTCGCGGGTCGTGGGAAAACGGTGGACTAACGAACTAACTTTGAGTTTCTTTCTCAGAAGTCTCTAGACTGTAGACTCTAGACTCGAGATTCAAAACTAAAGAGAGAAAGTCCGTTAGTGTGGAATTTCCTTGTAAAATATCAGTTTTCTCACCATTATACATCCTACACACACTCTCTCCCTTTTGTCCGAATAACATAATATAGCATTCAAACTAACTCCAAACCTTTGACAATAATCCAAAATGAGAATTTTTTCCCGTATTACAAATCTTTCTATACTCTATAGTGTGCACTTTGCTTTTTGCGTTCTCTCCGTTTCTCCGCTTGCTCTACATTTCCTACATGAACGGTGTCTATGCCTTTCTCTTTTCGCTTACTTTGTTCTAGATTCTAGATTCTACATTCTAGATAGAATAAAAGGTCCAAAGTCCAAAGAGGGAATGTTACAAATTAACTTTATGGCCAATCCATGAATTTCTTTGATAGTTCATAGTTCACGCACAGTAATTTCAACTGAATTATCTAGCCATCTGTTTCCTAAGTTTAATAATAACACTTTATTTAGTTATCCCAACTACCGAATACACACGACTGTTTAAGATTTAACTCTATCAAACCACAAGGATAATACTATTTAACACACACTGATATCCTATAATTAAGACTTCCCTTTGTTTTTACTCCAACAAATATGTAACTGTTAACTTTAGTATAAAAGAATTTTAAGATCAGAAACAAACTAGTCAATCAGGATTCATCAAAGAAAGAAATATTATGGTGATGGAGTAGTTTCTTTCAATTAAATATTTTTAATCACATTGGCGATTGACGAGTTATCGTTTTTATACCCTTTTTAGTTGAACAAAAAATCACTAGACAAAGCCTTTTCCTTCTTTCTGATCTTCACCATGAAAGTTTTGTTTCTATTGCTCATTAAAAATCTACATTAACCAGGCACTTGATCGCAAAAAAGTTGAGCTAATTGAAATTTGAATGAAATTACATCGTATTTTTTATAGTAATAATTAGTATTTTATACAAGGGGATGTGTGTAGAAAACTTATCAGTGTTTTTATCAAAAAAATTAATGATTTCATAAGTACAATACTTGTATTATACATTTTATCATTATGATGCATTACACAGTACATTTTGGCAATGTACAAAACTACAGCCCTCATTCAATGAAACGGAAGATAAAATTGAACTTTAAGCAGTTTTGGGTCCAGTTCAAGAAAAGAATGAAAAAAGTTATAACCTCTGGTTTAATAATATGATGAACGGAACAAACAGACAAACAAATAAAGAAAAAAACTTTTTCCATTGGATTTGTGTTTAAAATGTGACTTATTTTTTTGAATCGACAGGATTTCAGTGACAATGTCCACAGCTTCCAGTTTATACACGCGGGACGTGCTCTCAAAATCCTTCGAATGGTCAAACTACTCAGCTTGGTTCGTCTCCTTCGGCTATCCAGACTGGTTCGTTATGTCTCCCAGTGGGAAGAAGTTTATGTAAGTTTCTCAATTCTTTACTTAACTGTCATACTCGTTCACTTACACCATCTTTCTCTTTAGACTATCTTTATATTACATAATAGTCTTGTTTATAATATCTATACTATATACTTGCCTCTCCGTCTATAGAATATATCTATATTTACAACTACCATTGTTTTGTTTTCGTTGAGTGTTAATTTGGTTTTTTGTTTTTGTTTTATATTTTTTATAATATCATATCAATAATATATTTTATCATAAACATATTTTTATTAATTTTTTAGTCTTATACATATTTTTATTTTTTACTTCTTTTTCATATAATATATTATTTGTTCGTACACAAAAGTGAAGAAACAATTTTGGATATAATGTATCATTATTACTATATTATTGTTATTCTTATCGTTTTCGTATTATTACGTATAGTAGCAATTTCTATTTCTCTACTTAATACTTAACCTATTTAGTAAGATGCTATATAACTGTACAATGTTGACTGTAAATTGTAAATCTATCTATCTTTCGGTGTATCCACATCATAGAATATAGAATGGATATGTACTCCGAATCGTATTAGTTGTATGCTGTAAGCTCCGCTACAGAGTCAGTGTTTTTGTTTGCAAAAGTGGGCCGAGAAAATAAAATATTTCCCTCAAAATAATACAGAAGCTCTATGAGCTGTCGAATTTGACTTTGAAATTCAATGCTCTGAGAATCAAATATAATTTTTTGTAATTAATTTTTTTCCCCATTTTTCTTGTCACAGAGAATCTCGACTTTTTAAATAAATTTAAAGACAACATGGTTGTTGTGAGAGAGTTTTGATTTTGAATGCTTGACATCCGTTCGGTAGAAGAATATTATAGAATGTTGTATAGAAAATTTATCCCGCTTTTGAACTGAAATCAACCATGGCTCAATCAATCTATAAAACTAAAAACTTAACTCATACAACTCAAGTTATAGAACCTTTGTAAATATTTAAACTACGTAGTATTTTTGTAATACTTTGATGAATAATATAACATATTAACAACGATGTAAAATGTAGAAATCTATCGTATATATCCAGATTTAGACCGATTGTTTCCTAAAACTGTAATCGAAAAGACGACCGACATTACAAATCTATAAATGTTTTCCCTTCAATAAAATTTTTGTCTTGTTTGTCCATTCCCAATTTTTGACCAGTTTTTAGTTTTGAGCACTAGATCCTTTTCCACATCACAATTTTTAATTTGCTTGCATAACTTCTATCATATACTCAATTTACTTTTTGTTTGCTAATATTTCACCTTGTATCTAATAACTAACACTGACCATTTTCAGTTTGACTTTTGCTATACTTTCCTTTAGTCAATTTGAAAATACATTACCTATTAGATATTAGATCATATCAAAAAAAAATTGCACAAGTTGACGCAGCCTTCGTTTTTAAAAACATAGTGCACTTTTTTTAAAACTAAGAAGCAAAATTCCTTCAAATTGTTTTTTTTGTATTTTTGACGACTTTTTATACCACTATAAAAAATTCAAAGTTTATTTTTGATTAGAGCATCTCCACAGAAATAAATGACGTAACGGTAGAGTGAAATGTGGACATTAGGAATTGAAGTACATTTTATTAAATAAAACTCATGACACCCTCGATTTTTCCACCTCGATCTTTCAGTACTTTCCACTAAAATCAATTTTAATCTCTAACACTTATGAACCATCTGTGATTTATTTTAAAACAGCCCTTAGTTAAATAAACAGACAACCGCTATTTATTTGATTTTAGATGTACAGCTCATTAGTGCATGTTTGTAGTCACTAACAACCAACAACTCACAAAAACATAATACCAATATCGTGTCTAACAAATACAAACAAATTATCTTCTCTTCCTTCTATAGCCTTGAATATGCACATTTAAAAGGAAAAAACTTTTTTCCAGACACCTCTATAACACTGTACATTTCCAGTTTTTGTAGACACCTGTCTTGCACGTAACATATAGCATACATAAAATAGAAAGTACAAAGTAGAGAGTAGAGAGCGTAGATGTAGGGTAATAATTTAAAGGTAGGCAAAAATAGAGTGAGTGACGAGAATAGAATTTCCTAAAATTAAGGCCAACCAAAGAATGAGAGAAAGGAAATAAAAAACGTGCGTCGCATTTCCTTGTAAACTTTTGTAGGATGTTTGTACATATGTATGTATAATATACGCTGTACATTGTACATGTCTGAAACAGTCTGCCTTTGGTTTTGGTTTTGGAGTTTTTCTAGGTTTTATTCGTAGTTGGTAGTTTGTAGGTTGGGTGAAAAGGATTCTCATGTGGAATTACTGTGTGGTTCATTAAGGGTCGACTTATAAGATGCATTACACTGTGAGTTTTATAGGTAATCGAATGAGATCCTAAGGGAGCAATTATTTAGTCTAGTCTAGTCTCTGCACACCCTACCAATTCATTTTGTTGGTCATAATTGCAAATGTTCAGGGAAAATCTCTTTTTCCTTTTCCTTTTCGGGTTTACGGACTACGGACAACCAAAATAATACTCTGAGCTTATACATCTATAATATCACTATGGCACGTAATGTATATACTATATTATATATGTATGCATTTCATGCTGACGCTTTACGTCTTTGTGTATGTATATGTATGTGACAATGACAGCTTTATGGTAGAAATACATTCTACATTCGGCACGAAACCCCAAGAGTATAGTCTTAGAACAGAGGACGAGAAATGAAGCAGAAAAATAGCACCAAACAACAATATAATTGTAATTACAGCCTTGGTACTTGCTACTTTCAGGTGGGAGGTTGAAATAGGAAAATTCCAAACAAGTTTAGACTGTGACGTTGATTATTGGCCATTGATTTTTACAAACACATACAAACAACAACCAGGCTCCGTATAACTTTTCCACAATCACATCATACTTATTATCGTGGTGAAGTGTTAATCATTAATCATTAATATCATTGATCAAGATCATGACATAAAAAAAATAAAGGCTTGAGATTTGAATATTATACAAATCACTTTTCTTTTTCGTTTTCTTAAGAAATATTTCGGAAATGAAGCCAACTACCAAATTTATACGTGCTTGTTGTTTGTGAGGCTGTTTCTATCAGCACATTTCTTTTGTTGCTGGATTATTAAAAGGCTATAAATAATGTACAATCAATGTCCACATTTTTAGTTAGGAAACATAAAAAGAACACACTGAAATTCTTGAGACTCACTTGAAATATTCAGACTATTCTCAAAGGAAAAGGTGCAAAGCAGCAAAGGAATTGGGCATGTAGGCTCATGTCTACACATACTTTTACTCTTTGGCAACCTAGCACATAGCTCGACATTCGACATTATATAGGAAAGGTGTGAGTAATAAAAGAGAAAGTGGTGGAAAAGATTACGGTGCAGAATGTGGCAAAATAATTGGGAAACGGTTAAATGAAGTGCGATAGAACAGGGAACTTTTCTATTTGATGTTTGTCGTGTGTGACCTACAACGTACAACATTCACATTCATTCCCCATTCACACTCTCAACTTGTTCCCAAACAATCTTTACCAGATTACTCCTATAAAAATAGACAGATCTTTTGGAACAATAAAAAGTTGTGTGGAAAAGATCCTTTCCACTTCAAAAAGATTCATGAACGCAGCAAACAAATAAGCTTGTATGAAATACACATCATACATTTCCACATTCTACATTCTACATCCTATATTCTAGACTCTAGCACAGTAACTGCATAATGACCTAATACAGTAAAAGCCCCACATATTATAAAGATACAAATAAGATGTACACAGATTACAGCAGGATATTTATTGGAGGATACATATTAAATTAAATACAAAAAGTTTTATATAGAGGCAAAAGTAGGATGCGACCTCTCAAGTTGAAGACAAGATCCTAATTGACACGACTTTTGACCTCTGGTAAAAGCTCCAGAGTGTATTACATATATTACATATTTGCTTCAACTTGAACTGATAAACCTAGTAATAGTCATATAAAATAGCTCTCCAGTAGTTACTAGTTACAGTAGTTGTAGCAGTCGTCGTCGTTCAGGATCCGTAATCCGTTCTTAGTTCATAATTTAATAGAAAAGAGGTAGTACAGTAATAGGTAATAGGGCCAGTAGTAGTAGGAGTAAAGATAATAGCATTATACTTAGTAACAGAAACTATAGAGAGTCTTTCAATGTATAATAATATAGTATAATATAGTACATCCATATACGTATACACATGTACTTTGTATATTAGGAAGCAAAAAAAAGGTAAATGGTGTGGAAGGTAGAAGTGAAGAGGAAGAAGAAGAAGAGGCTTTGACCCGATATTCTCGATTAACTATCACCCAATAGGGCTTCTGTGCGAAACTCTCATTTTTTCCCCGTCTCCTGTACCTTCACTCTCTCTCTCTATTTCTTCTTGATTCGATGTATGTAGTCTGTGTAGATCGTAGATTTCTAGAGTAGAAAATACTCTTTTTCCCGACGAGACATACTTCATCAATCATTTCATTTTGTTCCTTTCTACCTCTTCTCTTTCACCTTTCCCTTCCACTCTACGTATGCTGTCGTCTTTTCTCAATCTCTCTTTCTCTCTCTGCTGCTGCTGTGTCCGTTCAATGTTCACTGTTCACTCCTACTCTATATAAAAATTGCCATTACTACTGACTACTGAAAGACTCGAGTAAAAGTAGTCCATGGAGAGAATGTAGATGTACAGATACCACGTGTATCTTGAAATACCATCCATGTTCATGCATCATCATGCTCATGCATCATATAATATGTGTATATATTATAGGTATATATTGTACATTATATTATAGGCACGTCTACAGTCTGAATTCTATATCCTATACACAATCTTCAACGTATAAAAGTTCTTTCTCTCATGTAATTTTGAGTATGTGTAGTCAACCATAGCTAGCTACAACCTATACAACAGACCAAATATCTAAAGAATCAGCCAATACATCAGTTTCACCAAAACATGTAGAAAAACAAATGACTTTTATTGTTGTCGGTATCTTATTGTCAAACTAGTCCATTGAATTGAATATCTCTCTTTTTCCTTTCTCTCTTTCACCTCAACTTCAAATACCAGGAGATAAATGTAATGTAAATATATTTTATACACAGTACGTACATATCTTTATTTCAACATGGCCACCATGTACTTACACATCTATTTTAGTCTTCTTAAAATCTAGTCATTTTACTCAGGTACTAATGTCTTTTTCACATATACTTTCTCCTACTGACAAAATATTGTGATTGATCACAACCTAAAACATGTAGACACAAGTTAAATTTACAATTTTGATATATATGTATATGTTCATTTATGAGCTATCGTCTATGGTCCATTATCTGTACAGAGAACAGAGAGAGATAGTGATCATCTCTCTATTTCAAATTTACCAACAAATTTACTGTATAAAAATTGATGCCGCTTTTGGCTTATTTACGTTGCACGATCTTTTTGTTTCCAAATTAACTGCATGCTCAATGCTCATCATAATTCATGTGTAGAAGCTTTCATATAGACAACAATAATTCTTCTTTTTTGTTCTCATTAAAATGGGTCATTTTCTGGTTTCAGAGAAAACAAATAATGAAATAGTCCTACTTGTAATATAAAACTATTTTTTGAACGACCGTTCCTCAATAATCATTAAGAAACAGCATTTTATTACTTTATTCTTAGGTAAAAAAAAATGTACTTTGTGTTTATGATTACACGTTATAAGATCAGGAATATGTTTAAAGGCCTATACTTTTTGAGATGGGAGTCAAGATAATATACAGTTTAAATATTAAATGATTAGGAGCTTTTACTATTTCCTTACAAAAAAGTTGTAACATGAATCTACAAGCTCGTTGAGGTTAAAAATACATGCTCCAAAGTTCAAAAAAGACGAAAGTATTTCACATTTCAACCACTTTGAGGGTTTATATTTTATATGTATCCATGAACACATTTAAAAGTTTTTTTTGATGTTGATTATTGTTTCAGCTTGTTTTTCCCTGTTACTTTTGATTATTTGAAGGAATAAATTTTTGTTATTACTTATTATTTATTATATTTATTATGTTACTCTATCCCCCCATCACCTTTAGTCTCACATCAATAAAAAAAAATAACCAGGATTATCAAATAAAAGGATTGTAAGCACTCATACTGCCCATGCAAAAATAAGAATTAAAACAAAGAGTATTTATTCGGATACTCAGAAAACGAACAAAAGACAATCTTGAGTGATGAAAATAGAAATTAGAATAAGCCTAGAACTGAAACAGCTTCTTATACATTTTACAATGATAGTGCTGCTCTACAATAATGGAATAATGACAATCCTCAATGCTCATACAAATTACTCCAGTTACTTATAATACAAATAATGTTATCAATTATCATCACAAAATAAAAGGGCATCAGAAGATTTAATTTTCAGTACTAAAGAATCTCATTATTGATTCTTGTTTCCCCTTTCTTTCTTCTTCTAAAGAAATTTTGTTGTAGTACATTTGATGTGAATGTCCTGGCTTCGAGTTTTCACATGTGGCATCTCTATAATCTCTATAACCTTTAGTTTTTATCCATTGTAAAAAATGTTAAATATACATGTATTAAATTAATATTTACGGAATGTTGGACAACACTTAATGAGATAAGAAAGTCGTTTAACTCCAAAACCATTGCTAAATTTGAATCATTATTACTAATTAACTAATCATATATAGTTTATCATTACCAGTTATCCCTTTTGTGCTAGAATTAGAAAACAATGTACTAGATAAATATTATTATAATATATAATAGCAAAACTCCTGTAATGTTGTGTTGTCTGTATACTGTATTCTGTACATATATATATATTAACCCAAGAGTCAATGCAATTGTCAGTTTTGAAGTCGTGACCCTTTTGACCCTATAGTCATATTCATTTATTATTGTAACATGAAAACGAATTTTGTTTTTATATTTTAACCCGCAATATTCTTCATGGTTAAAAGTGCCAGTGTTTGTTTTTTCCCCCTCTCAATTCTCAACTTGCAATACTAATATTTCTACTAAATAATAATTTAAAATACACTCGACCCTCTATATATATATATTTTTTACGTTACGTTAAGCGTTAAGTTTTACATGCGAATACATTCTTTCTTTTTTTTACATGTAATGATTTGTTTTAATTTTGTCGTTTTTGTTCTAATTTATTTTCATTTGTGTATATATTATCCATTATCTTTTTCTTTTGCAAATAATAATAATTATTATTATGACTACGATAATTGTGCAAAAACACTGTATTATACAGTCGTACGTATACGTAACTCTTTTGTAACTTTGTAATTTGTAATGTATATATTTTCTTGGTCCCTTGAAAACAAAAAACAATTTTGATATATCTATATGGTTGCCCCTTAACCGTCCCTTCTGCATTGTTCGCTGTTTTCTCCACAGCTCCGTCATAACCTTCACTTGAAAAGAACAAGACAACGACGAGACTCCTCCTCTTCCGGGAAAAAGGAAAAATTCTCGGGAAAAAATCTAATACTGAAGGTAGGTTCTGCCTCGCCTCACCTCCACACCTATGTAGTCTCTCTCTCTCTCTCTATCTCTTTCTTTCTTTCTTTATTTTGTCTATGCATTTTTTCCAAACAACATGTCATTCATTTACTTTTCTATCAATCTATACTTTACCTATGTATATATTTTTTTTAATGTAACACCTGCCAACTTAGTATATTTTATTCATTTTCCTTTACTTGTCATGTTTTTTTATTATTTCCTTCTCACATGTTATGTTTATTTATTTTTGATGTTGCTGTTATTTGTATGTATCTACTTGTTTGTTTATTTGTTTGTTTGATATTGCTGTTTGAGAATGGTAGACTCCTACCATTCGTTTTTAGATCACTGTGCAAAAAAATATTACTTTGTTGTTACTGCGTGTGCAATGTATTTTTAAATGTATGTATGAAAATATTCATGGATTTCTTTGTAGCTATATACATGTTGACAATTGACAACCTGTCGCATGTTGATGATGACTATGATGATGATTATGATGATGGATCCATGTGTAGTTTTTATACATGAATCAAAAACTCTAAATCAAAATATCCTGTACCCCCTTGTTGTCATTTACACAATTCAATATTCAATTGACAATCAAATCGATATTTCCTTTGTATAATATATACATAAAGCTCACAATCAGTCAAAATACATCAAAAGTTTGGAACTTTGAATTGAGAAAGTCAAAGTCCCTTTTGTTGTCTGAAAAAGTTTTTTTTTAGAATAATTTCATGCAAAGTTTGAAGAGTATGTGCCACCACATCATTGCATATTTTCAGACAGACTATATACAAAATACCAAATATCATTCCATAACAATAGGGGGTGACAATTATTTTGATATAGCATGTTCTTGTTCAATGTAGTTTGATTGTTGAAATGAATGTAGTAATGGACCACTTTATGTGTAATGTATGTTGCTTTTTGTGTGTAGAAAGAAATTGTTTTCTTAATGCTCTTGTCTTTTGTAGATAAACCATAAAAAAAATGAAATTAGGTATGTGTAGGATTTCTTACTTTTCTGATAACAAAATGCATCCACATATTTCCATTTTACATACAAACATTTACTTTAGTAAATATCTAGATTCTAGACAGTCCCACGTTTCTTGCAAACTCATTTGTAGAACAATTCAAGTTTCAGGAAATCGTGGAAAGGATGAACATGATAATATAATAGAAAATGTGCACAGTTATATCTTACAACTCCCCAGAAAAAAAAAATTACCACTCATATTTTTCCTTCAGTTTTTTTAATTCAAAATTCAAATATATGCATTTAAAATTTTTAATGTCAACGAAATATTATGTCGAGGATTAAAACATACCACTATTGTCAATGTCAAAGTCAAAAGTGGTCACAGAGGAGTTTCTAGAAAAATCATTTGTATGGCACGTAGCGACTTGTATAGAAAAACTAAACCGAAAAATACGACTTATGTATCCACCAACGCAAAGGAGTCACTTTTGACTTTTGACTGACTTAAAAAAAATCCACCCAGTCGGATAATTTTCACAAAAGTGGAGACAAAGATGCAAACAGAAAACAGATGTGTACAATGTACAAGTAAATACAAGTTAAACGTATTTAGGCGTTGAGAATATGAAGTCAAGGAGACAAGTCATATTATATTATGCCTTGATAAGCTAAAAAGTTTTTTGTTGATACATACTTGTTTAACTTTTTCAGTTGTCAGTTGAACCAAAAGAAAAAAAAGAAAAAAGTTTTTTTCTCTGAATTACTTTGCTCTAGATCGGCTACTCAGCATATACATTTGACTCATCATCTTTTTTTTCTATCCTTTTTTTCCGTCTTGTTTCTTGTATTCATTTTTTTTCTTTTCCCCGTACTTCTTTTTCGTCTTGTTCTTGTTACCTTTTCCCCCCTCTCTGACTCTCTCAAGTAAGTGAGGAAAAAGTCTATAATATAGTTTTAGTTTTAGTTATCCTATACTTCCTACTTCTTATCCTCGTTTGAGCTTCATCTGCCATTTTCTTTGTTGCTTAGAATGCACACTGAAAGTGAAGTGAGTGCGAAAGCAAACAAATTGAAACAAACATTCTTGTTTTCTTGCCTTGCCTTGGTAGGAGAGCCGTGAGACCGAAATGAATTAAAGTACTACCAATTATAAGTACATATTTAATGTGTATAGGGGAACACAATGTCGTACATGTGTAGCTTTATACCCTAGTACACTGTGTTACTTTTCTACGCACCCTTTGTATGTAAAGACACACAACAACCAACAACTACAACAGCAACCGAATCAACCTAACAAAGAGTTCAGTATTCTGTATATATATGGATAATCACGAGAATCTGTAACTTGCAGATTTTCAAGTTAAGCATAATGTATAACATATTTTTTCCGCTAAATTATGTACCATAAACTTATATAACATATACTTGAAAATCTTTAATGTACCCTTTCTCGTGACAATTCACAAATACTGAAGAAAATTGTACAAAGCAAAATATTTCCTTTCCCTTTGTTTTCTCCTATTGAAATCACGGGTTGTTCTATTTACAAAGATAACAACTTTCTCTGTCTCTTTCTGTGTCATGTATCATTTACCAAGTCTCTCTCCCTTCTAATGAGGGAGACAAAAATTGAGCTCATTTGCTAAATATCAGCTTTTCGTAACATTTTGTCGTATATGATCCTTTATAATAATTCCTCTATTTTCTACTTTATAACAATAACTTCCTATAATAACAACAAATACCCGGCTATAGTTATTATACTTCTGTTTTGCACATTTCAACTTTTGAACAAAAACAAACGTGATAGAGAGATTCCTTTCAAAGTTGTTGCTTTACGTCTCAAAAGTATTACACTATACCAGCGGCATCTTTACATCCTTGACATTACTTCTCTAGCTGTATTTATAGAAACAATAAATTCGTTTTAAGAAAATAGTTCACTGTGTACAGAAGTTACAAACTACAAACTACACACACGCTCCACATTAATTCACAAAAAAAAACTCACCAGTCCATTGTTTTACTGTTTTTAATTCATACCTATACTGAGTTTTGTTTTTTGTCTTCCATTTTACAGATTTTTCAAAAAAAAATTGAGCAAAAATTAAAATGCATTATTTGTTTATTTAATTTTGTTTCTTGTTGGATTCTTGAAATCAAGAGTTTATTGCGTGTTTTAAGTTTTTGGAAATTTAAACTCAGTATTTGATGGTTTGATTTTTTAGCTGCCAAAAATTAATTAAATTGGATGGAAATAGCACATCAAATAATATTATATTCTGTTTTTTGGAAATTATAACATTCAATATTAATAATTACTAATTTTGAACGCAATTTTGGTTATAAAATGTGAAAGTCATCTTGCTCATCACAATGACTGGCATTGAATAACATAAATCCAAATTTTTGTGTGTGCATAAAAATTTTGAAATTCCATAAAATTGGTTTTAATCCTAAAATCAAAACAAAAAACATTCATTGAGTAATGAATGAATTATTTTCATAATTTAAAGTACAAAACCTAATTTCTTCTACCTAATTTTCTTACTGTTAAATGACTAAACTAATATAATAATATTCAGTCCTTTGAGCACGAGCACGCTGATAATGATACTGATGATTATGATTTAGCGCGTTTTAATTATTTGCATCAAGCCTTTATCTTGCTCTTGGCATTGGTATTTTAAGGTAGTTTTGATTTGTTTTTGTTTCTAGAATTTTTTTTTGTTTTCTGTCAATAGCCTTGTATTTAGAAAATATTGAAAGTATATTTATATATTTAGATTAAAATACTACAACATAGTTCTTGTAGAAGTAAAACAAAAAGTTTGATCTTACTTTGGCAGCATTTTCAGTATCTATATATTATTATATCTAAATTCTTGCGTAAATATTAATACTACTATAGCGCATTGTGTAATTCGTCCGTTTATTGCTATATTGTAAAAGTAGTTTTGGGGGAAAGATTACATAATATCGTTCTAGAATATTAAAATATTAATTAACTATATGCTCAGAAACTCATTATTGTTACTTTGAAATCTTATTGTGGATAGATTTATTGTAATTATTATTGGTGATTAGTATTAGTATTAGTTCAATCAAGTGCAGTCTAAAATGCAGTGCGAGTTGCAGTTATTTACAGTCAATATACAAATCAATATTCTAGTATGTATTGTATTTGATGCATAATTTATCATAAATGCATATTTTATTATGTCTATTTTATATTTCAATTAATTTTAACTTTAATATTTTTAACTCTGACTTGGTTTTCACACTCTTTTCTCTCTTCTTTTTTTTCTCTCTCTTTCTCTCTTTTTAAAACATGTTTGAAATTTAATATCACACATTTACATGCCTTATTACGGGAATATTTTCTAGTGTATTGCAAATTGAAAGTGGACAATATCCACTGGATATACTTTTATATTCTTGGTTTAATGCCATAAAATACTTGCTGAATGTGCACGTACATAAAAAAAATGTCCTCGTAAAATGGCAAACTAAACAGTTTTTTTTGTAATGAAGAAAGAAACAATGATAAATGTAATTTATTTACATTCGAAAATGCCGTTATGTAACAATTGAACTATATGATTGTAATATTTATCTATTTTTTTCAGTTTCTGAATATGGCGTCAGTTTTCATGCGGATTTTCAATTTAATATGTATGATGCTTTTAATTGGTAAGCGTACTGATTTATTTTCATAAAGACTATACCATCCTAAAATACGTACAGGCATAAAAACAGATTAATCAACTGGTTAAATTTTTATAGGTCATTGGAGTGGCTGTCTGCAGTTTTTGGTTCCTATGCTTCAGGTAAAGGATCATATACATAAGCTAAAACAGATGCAACTTGGCTACAATAAACCGAAATATCAATCATTCCTAGAGATTATTATTTTACTTAAAAAACTATAATTTTTGCCTTTCTTTTTTTAGGGCTTTCCATCGGATTCATGGGTTGCCATTAATGATCTCACGGTAAGACTTGAATTTTGAGTACTTAAATCTATCCAAAAACTACACAAAAAATATTACTGAAGAGATTCTTTGAAAATGTATGGAATAAAATATTCAAACAAGTACTGACACAAGTACTTAATGGTTTTGTTATGAAATAGAAAAAACCGTACAGTACATTTTAAATTTCATTGAGTCGATCAAATATATGGAACAAGAAAGAAGAGAGCTCTCAAGTAAAATTATCCTACTTGTTTCTTGTTATACACGTTTTAAAATGAAACTACTGTAGAAATTGTATAGCAGCAATGTAATTTCAGGCCAAAAGTATCTACATTTGACAAACACTTGAGTTGTTGACGTTGATCCTTTCACAAATATGTGTAAATCCATTAAGATAAAAAATATTTAAGTGTACTCCAACTTTCAACAAAAGGACTAGTAATCTTGATAGCCATTAAGTAAAATGGCAAGAGGTAGCTTAATCCAC
Source organism: Sminthurinus elegans (assembly GCA_034698325.1). Taxonomy (NCBI): domain Eukaryota; kingdom Metazoa; phylum Arthropoda; class Collembola; order Symphypleona; family Katiannidae; genus Sminthurinus; species Sminthurinus elegans. The sequence goes on along the minus strand of JAQGBI010000101.1, from coordinate 7,803 downwards.
ATCTTGTGGAGAAATTGAACAACAAAATATAGAATTCAGAACATTTACTTTCCATTATTTTCTAAACTTTTAAATTTCAATACTGAATGAGCTACACCACATGAAAGTTTAGTTCTTATCTACTTTAGACTTTAGAAAAGTAGTTTTTAATAAAAATTGACTAGATAGAACATTCAAATTTTGTTGTTCAATATATGGATAAAATATTTCGTGGCGTTTTTATAAATAGCAACGGACTGTATGCGTTATTTATACGCACATGATTAGGATCTTGATGAAAAATGTAACGATCAATCCTATATTATACATAAATAACCCTCCTTTTATCTATCATTTATTTTACAGGACGCCTTTTGGTTAGAACAATACTCTTGGGCACTTTTCAAAGCCATGTCACATATGCTTTGTATTGGTTACGGCCGTTTTCCACCGCAGTCAATAACGGACATGTGGCTGACGATGCTTTCTATGATATCCGGAGCAACGTGCTATGCTTTATTTCTTGGTCATGCAACGAACCTTATTCAAAGTTTGGATAGTAGTCGAAGGCAGTATCGAGAAAAGGTATGCATCATATTTACATCACTTTCTCCTCATTTAAATCAATATGAAAGTTGTTTTTCATCTAGAATCTAGAATCTATTTTTAATATTTTGAATTTTGAATATTTTTAATGTATAATATGCTGAATTTCTATCTGATAATATTTCTTTCATTCTATTTTTTTTATAGTTAAAACAAGTTGAAGAGTATATGGCTTATCGAAAATTACCAAGAAATATGAGAGCGCGCATTACGGAATACTTTGAGCATCGATATCAAGGGAAATTCTTTGATGAAGACGCTATACTTGGAGAATTGTCTGAAAAATTACGCGAGGTAAGACAAAGAAAGAAAGTTTTCTTTCAGCATCATTATTATTATCATTATAAAAACAAAGCAAGAAAGAGTCCTCTCTTTTTTTTCAATTATTTAAATGAAAAGCTAACGCATGACAAATAAGTAATGCTCGAAAACTCCCAAGTAATCATGTGTGTGCATTCTCATTGCTCATATTGAATACTATAGTGTTTTTAGCGTATATGATGATAAATAGAAAATAGAAATGACATGTGTTCAATGTTCAATAGAGCTAAGTACACTAATGTCATTTCTTCGATTTATCCTCATAATTTGCATGCCATAGTGTAATAGACTCAAGTACATCAAGCAAAACATGTGCATTTGTAATGTATACATAAAATGTATTTCTATTTTATGTATACAAAATATTTCGTGTTATTGGGTAATATATGACTACAGACTATACACATGTACACACATTGTGTAAAATATTAGATCAAACAATGTGACTTGAAAGCATAAATCGATCCATGTAAAAACCCTTTCTATTATTGATTCTAGGATGTAATCAACTATAATTGTCGATCGCTCGTGGCATCAGTGCCATTCTTTGCTCATGCAGACCCAGATTTTGTGTCGGAGGTAGTTACAAAACTACATTACGAGGTCTTCCAGCCAGGTAAAATTTGATATGCATAATTTTAAGTATTTCTATTTCTATACTCCAAATTCCATTTGGAATAAATTCTTACACTGTATTTATAACGTATAATATAAAAAAAGTATATCCACTGTGAGTACCAATCATGAGTAAACATAGTCCAAACTTTGCATAACAATATTATTTAGTTCACACCAGTCGATCATCTTCCATAGATATATTATATATAATTACATGGTTAGAGTTTACGCAACTTGAATCTTATATACTAGTGTACTAATGTTAGAAAGGAAAAAGGAAAAATTCTTATGCGTATTATATAAAATGGAATAATGAAATTGAACTTATAATGTTATTTTATAGGACTCATAAATTATTAAAAATCTATAATGTTAAAGTTTCAATAGCTTCCATCATTCCATGAAAATACATGTATATCTGTCCATACATAGATAACATATAGCGATAGCTGTCAAGGTAAAAGCAAGAGAAAATAACTCTTACATTCACAAAGTTACAAAACGCATGTATGTATATATACATAGATACTTGTGCTCCTTTTTCTACACACGTTCATCCATCAAACGAAATCAGATTCATTCCTACAGAGAAAAGTCAAAGGATCATTCATTAGTTTGCTGTCCTGAACTCCTCTCCACGCAATAAATCTACCGTGGCGATTAGCTATAAGTTTTTGTTTACTTTCTCTCATGTCATTGTGATTCCCTCTTCTAACTTCCACATGTCCTACACTTTCCTCTCACTACACATTACACTCTTTTATGAAATCTTAGACTGCTCTGTATGCATACATACACACACATAAAAACATGCGTACATGCATTTTTGATTTGTATGTATCATACTTCCGTATTCATTATATAGCCAAGGGAAAATTATTATTATTATTCTTACCACTTTCACTACAAATTTCATCAGTATTTTCAAAAGCACATTTGAAAGTTACCTTATAATATAAAGTCACGTAAAATATAAAAAGTGCAGGAAACACAGAATGGTACTCTTAAAAAATTTAAACAATGTAAAATAAAATTCAGTTTAAACTAAAAACTAAATGTTGTGATTTTGTTCAAAAAATTTTTTTTACAGGTGACATAATAATTAAGGAAGGAACTATTGGCACAAAGATGTATTTTATCCAAGAGGGAATAGTCGATATCGTTATGGCCTCTGGTATGAAATTTTAATAATAATATTAGCATCTTTGTTATATGTACTGTAATAACATAACACATTATATCACCTATGTATTACAATCTTTTTATCAAGTTTTAATTAGTGATTACTAATTTACTCTTAATCTTTTTACATTTTCTTAACAGGAGATGTTGCCACCTCTTTATCGGACGGGTCATACTTTGGTGAAATCTGCCTTCTCACTAATGCGAGGTGAAATTACTAATAATAAAACCTACAAACGTAGTTATGTATTTTTCCTCGAGTTAGATATTGCTCAAACTTCCAAAACGTTTTTTTTACACTTCTTCATGATTGTATCAAGCTAACTCTAGCATATATCAAGTGATAAATAAATACTTAAGTATCGTCTTATGTCTTAGTTTTTTCCCTCCTTTTACGTTGTCAATTACTATGTACTATGTACTACCTTAAAGATTTTGGAGTAGACTTATAACGTGTCGGATTATTTTCTAGACAAGTCCATTTTATATTAAAAGTGAAAAACACGTGTTAGGTTATAAGACTATACGAAAATCGGTAAGGTACCATTTCTCGACAAGATCTACACATCAGCATCATATAATATAACTCGTAACTGAATTTCTTTGTGTATACGTGTGTATTTTTATAGGAGAGTCGCCAGCGTGAGAGCTGAAACGTACTGCAACCTTTTCTCACTAAGTGTAGAGCATTTCAACACGGTGCTTGACCAATATCCACTTATGAGACGGACTATGGAGTCCGTTGCTGCTGAGAGGTCAAATATTTCATTACATTCTTTTCTCATTTACCTTTACTGACATTATTATCTCATCTTATTTGACAGCATGAAAAATTTCTTTTCTTTTTTTTGGTACTATAATAAACCACACACCACATCTATGTATTAAAGCCCGTAAAAATTAATAGCCTTTTCATTTTCTGCTTCTTTTTTTTTACTCCCCACATTACTCTGTCGTATTACTTTACTATACTGTTTTTCTACAAGAAAATGGAACGGCAAAAAAAAAGAAAGATTGAGCTTGTAGTTTTTTTTTTCTTATTTAGATATTTTCTAAAATTCCGTCTTTTTCTTTCTTTAAATAAAGTTTTAGAATTTTAATGTTTGTTTTTGTCAATACAAGATGAGAAAATAATATGTCTATAATAAAGCATATTTATAATACAGTATTATAAGTAGATTACATGAAGAATGGTGTATGATTTTATATAACTTAAATAATAAATTGATTTATGAAACCTTTGCCTTTGGCAAAAAAAAAACATGACAAATAATTCTAATGTTTTTTCTTTACTTTGTTTTTTATGAACATTTAGACTGAATAAAATTGGAAAGAATCCAAATCTCGTGGCTCCTCGAGATGATCAATCAGTTAGTGCAATCGTAACGGCACTATCGGAGCAAGCTGACCACGAAGATGAGGATGTTGATCTTGAAGAAGATCTACCAAGCAATAATAAGGGTAAAGAAAAGGAAAAGGATGGTATGTCTCATCTCACTAAGGCTCTCGCAAAGTCATCAGTGAATTTACCGCGACCAAAGTCTGAAAATTGTTTCCTTGCCTCTATTGAAGCCCTGAATAATCAACAAAAAGAACAAATCCAACAGCATACGGAACAAGAAGAAATTGTTCAATATCCTATTCCACAAACGTCAGCATCAGCCATGAGGAAGCCGCCATTACAAAAACAAGCTAGTCAACAACCAACTTCATCCCCTAGACTTTTTGGTAAATTAAAATCAACACCATCAACGACAACGGCACCAGTAATGGAACCGCTGATACCACCATCAGTACCTCTGCAACAAATACAACATCAAGTTGCAACAACGCAAGCTTCTCTTCCTCCTGCATATTCTGTTGTGACTACTATAATTAATACTAATACTAATACTAGTACTACTACATCGTCTTCTTCCAAACCCAATAATGGTTCTACTCTATCCACTGCCTCAAAACCACCTCCTGTGACTTCTGTACCAAGTATTTCGTGTAAACCTCCACAACAACAGCAACACCAGCCGCAACAACAACAGCATCCTCTTGCCATGATGTCTCCATTTATAGAATCACCTGTACCTTCTACTACTACTTCAAGTAATATTAGTGCTACTACTATAACAACAATCAAAATGCCGATAGTTTCAACAACTTCCACTCCAATAAGTTCATATGTTCATCCTAGTTCAACAATGACTGTTAATGTTGTTCAAACTAAACCATCATCAAAAATTAATCCATCGATACAAACACCAACTCCTGTTACTCTAACTCAGCTCACTCATCCTACTACTGGAAGCACAACAATAGGAACTGGACCGATGACAAGTTCCTTCAGCACACCATTATCCACATCAACAACCTTATCAAAACCAATTAGTACAACCCCAACCCCCCCAGGTGTTATATCTTCAACAAATATTCCTAAATTACCAAGTTCAGTAACAACTTCAATGACTACTAGTGCTCCTTTACAACAATCTAAATTACCTAGTACAATATTAACAACAGCATCACCATTATCATCCACTACTAGTTCTACAATAACTAAACCTAATATTAGTCCCATTATAACTGTAGTGACTACACCTTCTTCTGTTTTACGACCTTCAGTTACAACCAATACTACTACTGCTACAACTAGTTCTTCATCAACTCCTTCTAAATCATCGTCCAGTTCTCCATATTATCATTAAAAATTGTTTTTTTTATTATTATTATTGTTGTTATTGCTAGTTATTAGCATGTTATAAAAAATGTTATTAAATATAATATTATAAATTATAATCATATTAAATTATATATAATACGATTATCACTGTTATTTATAAAGCATAAAACAATATAAACGTTGAAACATATAATATGATAATATATATATTACGGATTTAGTTTTGTTAAATCTATATATATATTATGCACACACACACACACACACCTATACTCTCTGTGAGCACTGTTTATAAAATAAAAGTATAGGAACAAAAAATGATAAAGGACATTTATAAGATCATCTCACTTATTGATTTGATTATGAGTTATAAGTATATTATACATGTATTCTTTTGGATTAAAAAGAACAGAGATATTATATACAGGTATACATATAATATAACATTATTACTTTAAAATTATATGAACTCCATAAGGAAAGGAAAAGAGAGACGGCAAAATAGTGAGACAAAAAAAAATGGATGACAACTTCAATCAAATACTTTTAAAACAATGGGATTACAAAATATAAATAAATAAAACACGAATAAAGTAATAAAATGATATATAGTGTATGGTAGATAAATAAATAATAATTATTATTTATAAAAAACCTACTATACGATTATATATATATATGTAAATATACATCCAAATATATATATAGTAATGCTGATACTACGCGATATTATTATTACTATATATGTATTACTATATTATACCTTTAAGTTTATATATAAAACATATACAGATATATGTATATTATAATAAAAATAGATTGTTGCCACACACCTTCATAATGTTATGTATTATTAAGTACATATTAGCGATAAAAAATAATATTGATTAATGAGTATAATAAAATACTATAAAACTACATTAAAATATTATTACAATAAATCGCTATAGGGTAATAAAAGATAGATGATAATAATATAATATCTATACTTAAATATATATACTATACACACACAAAAGTGAAGCCTTTCCTTCAAGCAATAGTTTTCGTGAAATATTAAGAGAGAAAAAAAAAGTATAAACGTTTTTATGAAATGACACGGGTGTCAGTAAAAGTCCGTGTAAACATAAAATAAAATATTATGTATAGATATACATATATATATATAAATATATTATGTAAGTATATTAAGAAAAAAGAAAAAACATAATATTTATACGAAAAAAATATGAACAAAAAGTATTAGGTAAAAAAAGAAAAATTACGTACCTTATTATATTGTCCTTACTAGTGAAGATTATATTGACGTGTGTAGAACAAATGAGAGGTGATCATGGTATAAATTACATAAATACGAGTGAAAGTACTACAAGTAAATAATAACATAATAATAATAATAATACTTTAACAGTTGGTCCTTCAAGTCGCCACACATCACATAAAAATAATAAAGATTATTATTCTATAATCTGCAAGTAAACAAAACAAAAGAAAAGAAGATATTTAATACAGATAAACAACATGAAAACATTATCCAAAGAAAACACAATAGTAATAATTGTTAATAATCAAAGCTGATATACAATATGTAGATACAATTTTCTCTACTTACATATGATAAATGATGAAAAACGTATCGTTATATCTCGTTAAATGTAAAAAAAAAAACAAAAGCGATTATGACACAGCACAATACACCAACGACTTTTCCAAAGCACACGAAACGCGAAATAAAACAATTTTATCTAAATATAATTTCAATTAAGTTATACACAAGCACTTTTAAAACAACAGGTAGAAAAGAGATTCTGTGTATATACATCTAAAAATCTCTATATGTTTAGTATTGTAAAATGTTTTAATAATTAAGTTCTTAAAATATGAAGGTCTTGCATTCTTTTGTAACTTTCACTTTTACTTTCACTTTTTAAAAGCCTAATAAATATTTTTGGTCCTTTTGTTTTCTCTTGCTATTAAAATAACTATTGATTAATGATTTTAATAACATGACTAACCAGAGACCAAAAAAATATACTAAAAACTATAAGTTGTCACTTGCAAATGGATAAAAAAAGATAATCACAGTATATTATTCACAAAACGTAAAATGCAAAACTGAAAAAAACCCGTTCACGAAACGAAGACCGACAAATTTCGAATTCAACCACACAATCGACGCTCTCAATGGTTCATTGTCATGTAAAAAAAAACTAGTTGCAAAATCACACAGGAAAATAATTTTCTCTTTTCGTTCAATTATAAAATAATTTATTATTTTATCTAAAAAAATCTCATGTTTTTTTTTTACATAATGATATTTCCAAATAAAATTTAGCAATATATAATAATATATTATTGTAGAATTCAACAAGTTTCAAATGAGGTCATCACTGAAAATTAAGATTGTGCCTGAAAGGTTTTAACTT
>JAQGBI010000100.1:0-32208 GCA_034698325.1 Sminthurinus elegans | reverse complement strand
AGTCGTCTTGTAATTCCAAAAATTATTCCCTAATAAAATAAAAGTGTCTATTTAATGTAAAAATTTACTTCTGCTTCTCTCTAAAATAAATATTTTCCTTTTACACTTTTCAATTTTAATTGGAAATTGAAAGTCAAGTTGTAGTTGGAATGTTTAAAAATAATTAAATCTATTCACTCGCATCTGCTATATATTTATTGTTTTAACTAGAATTTAAATAAAATTAAAAAAAATATTTAAATGTGTGTACATAAAATTGTAAAATAAAATAAAATAGTGTAGTCCTTCCTTAAAAATTAACCCGATTGCAAAATTCGGAAACATTAAATATCCTCGGAAGACTCATCTGACAAAAACAGTAAGTACAATTATATTTATTATTTATATGCATATAGTTTTAGAATAATTATAGATTAAAAGTTAACTATTAAGTATATTATATTATTGCATTTAAAACAGTACACAAAAATCTATAAAATCCCAAAATAAAACAATTATTACGTAGGATATGAACAAGAATGAAAAGTGGTTCTAATTTTGTTTAGATGTCTAATAGTGATGATGTTCCTATTGTTGATTGACATAACCTTTTTGCCTGTTTAATTGTTTTCTACTCTACAGAATTTGGTTGTTCATTTTGTTATCTTATCTGATCATATTATACATTTATTATGATCAAGATTACTATCTGTTTTTTTTATATCCTCTCTTTCATTTTATTGGATTTTGAAAGAGAAATTCAACAATCTCTCATTTTTATTTATTTACATGAAATACATAGTTTTTTATCAGAGTAAGATTTTAATTAGTTGTGCAAAAAAAGCAAGAAATCTGTACAAATTCTGAGTATTCAAAATGTATATAAAAAAGTCTAGACTAATTCAATGAGCAGTTTTATTTTGTAAATCTTTGATAGTTATGTACTTATTATGTATATGAGATATTCTATATTCATCAGATTGTACACATATGGTTTTATTTTGAAATCAATCATCATCATTATCATTTTGCTCTAGTACCTATATGTGCATTTTCTGGGGTTTAGCAAGATCAAAAAAACAGGAGTAAAAATAGCTCTCACAATCATGTTCATTTTAGATTAAATTGCAGTTGTTTTTGTGTAAATTACGATAATGATGAGCAGAACTGCATTACATTGTAGTTACTTTTGTGGTGTAGCATAAAAAATAATGCAGTCTACATTCTATATCTTGTATGATTTTTTTTAAGTACATTTATTTTTCACTTGCTAAGAAACCAAAGATTCTGACGAGGAAAACCCAAAATTATACATGTACATAATCTATGTGTTATACTTAGCCATGGCGTCATTATATTTACGATGAATTTAAAGTTAAGCAGATGCAACTAACTTTTTATATATTATACATTGAGTTTCCCAATCCAAATATATTTTTGCTACAGTGTTCTTGTAAGAAAGTTTGAAGGGATTATCCGCTCCATGTTGAATACATTTGTAGAGAAAAAGTGAAACAGTGTGCAGTCATTCGTAATTAATTATTGACATTGATTGTATTTCTGTGCCTTGTTTGGTTCCGCACGGGTAGAGACAGAGAAAGAAAGGGAGGAAACTATACTGTGACATTATTTTTGAAGCTGACTCAAATCAAAATGATTAGAGTCAATTTCTCTACATGTACAAAATTTCCTGTATAATATAATAAAAGTTTCCTCTGCATCAAAAACAGGAGCAGCTCATCGTTTTATATGTCATATGACAGAGGCTGACTAATCATGGAAGAAAATGCATGTATAATATGTTGATGCTTCTGTAGGAGATTTCAATTAAGTTGAACCTTTCTTTCCCTATTAGGAAATTAGTAGATTGGATTAAAGGTATAAATAATATAGAGAATAGAGAATCAACTTTCATCCACTGTACTTTGAACTTGACTCTGATCAATTATCAATTATTATTATTATTATTATAAAAATGTCATTCAGTTTAAAATACATTGACATGTTATTTTGTTTTTTTCTTCTCTTCTGCTTACTGTAAATCAGCTTACAAAGCTTTTGAGAAGAAAAAAAACGAAAAATGAATAAAAGATGTTTCTTTTTTCTTTTATTCGGTATCATATTGCGGTCAAACTCATAATTCACTTCTTCTTACATATTGATATGCAATAATGTATAATATATTGGTTGTTCGTTGTTCGGTTCCCTTTGCTCAGTTTTTGGTTGTTGTTGTTGTTGGTATTGATGAAAAAAATTGGCTGCAGTAGAATAGGAAAACATACTCACACCCACATATGTACACACACATAAGGTCTAAACGTTTCATGACGGTATGGCTCCGTTCTCGGTTGTTTACATACATCTATGAGTACTTGCAAATTGATTCTCATGTCATACGCCTTTCTCTCTCTCTTCTCTCTACTCTGTATAATATGTCGGTCTGAGGTCTCAGGTAGTCCACTTTGTTATTATAGTTCTCCTCCCTCCTCCTCAAACTCTAACTGTGACGGTAATTCCATTCCCATTATTACTATTTTGTTTATATGCATTTCAAAGGCAGAAATGTCGGATGTCGGATTTTACTCCTTTTTTTTTACTCTACTACAGTGACTTTGAACAAAGTAAAGGGAAAATATTCCAAATACATGGTGTGTGTAAATGTATGTATATATGTATGTGTGTAGTGTGTAGTCTGTTGTTTCTTGAATAAGAATAAAGTATAGTATATTCAGAGTATATACTACAGTGTAGAGTGTAGTTGGATCTTTTATGTTATATATATATAAATAAATCGATATGCGCATGCTTTTATGCACGTTTCAAAGAATAGCAAAGATATATATTCCTATATTCCGTTGCTGCAATTGAGTGAGTGGAATAAACCGAAAAAGGCGGAAAAAAACCATCTTTCAGTGCCAGGTCAGTTCAGGTCATTAAGCTATACATATACTTCTTTGTATTCTATCTTATACCTGCAAATCACTATTCTCACATCTTCTTTAAGTATGCACATTTACACTTACACATTGTTTTATATTTGTCTCTTATGAGTTGATCATTTTGTATCAGTTTGGTTTTCCGTTCTGTGGTATTTAATGGAAAATGCATTGAATTATGTTTATGAAGTGTACTATATAGTTTACTACAACATTTCTACTTGTACAAACTGTTAAAATACTGTGTGTGTCAGTCAGCCTCAGCGTGTTTCTCTGTTTATAAACCTCCGGTGACAATAGATTATGCGTATATATCAAGAAGAGTGGTATGATTCCCCAGAGTTGTCATGCCCATGTGTACATGTGTAGTGTCAATTCTATAATATAAATAGCCTGTTGTAAGTATGCATTAGACTTCTTGATCCAATCCTAATAAAGTTTCGGGTGTTTTTACTGTTCCGGAAAACTACCAGCTAATGACTTTTATTGAGTTTTCCCTTGTTGTTTTTATTGGGTGACTCATTTTGATTTCCCCAAAAACATTAATCCATCCAACATTTGTTTTTACAGAAAGTCTGTCATCTCAATTGAATTTTATGTTTGTTTCTGTTTCTAAAGGAAATTTAAATTAAACATGGCTCTTGTGTGTACACAGAGAGAAGAAAGTAATGAAATCCTCAATCCATATAGGCTTTATTTGTTAACATGGCAGAATGTGTGTATGTAATGTGTATGTATAGTGAATAGTGAATACCACAATAATAATAACAATAATAATGATTATTACGATTGTTATATTTTTGCCATATTTCCATCTAACTGTTCTTTCGCCCATGTGTGTACATACATGAGAACTGCTATTGTTTAGTAAATAGTCGTATTGTTGTACGTCCGTAATTGAAAGTTCACACATATTATACTTTATGCTTTTAACATTACACAGGGAGCACAATACTAAAAGTCCCTCGTTTAAAAGCGGCTAAATTCTAGCTAAATTCATTATCGTGTATAAAAGAGTGTTTGTGTAGGAACATGCAAGTGTGTAAAGTGCTACTACTACTATATTATGTACATCTCTAACTGTTCGTGTTTATCACGGAAATAAATGTGAGTCCACCTCTTTCACCTCCTACTCATTAGAACGAAACAGATAAAATAATTGATAAAATAAGAGATGTAATAAAAATGGTATATATGAAATAAAAGTTAAATGTGTGCAATCATAATCATCACAAGATGAGCAATGAGCATGAGCATCAACTTTTTCGTTTACAGTTTAAAGGTTTTGGTTCCTCTTGTTTCCTCATCAAGATTTATCATGAGTTGAGCTTGAAATTCTTAAAGAGTAGAACGAAACCGAATCCCATGAATCACTTGATTTTTACGATTACAACGTTGTAACTAAAGTTTTTTTTTCTTCTCTTTTTACTGGTGTGTGTCTCATTCCAAAGGTTTCAAACATGTGCCCGTACATACTATATATATAATATTATGTACTAAATGCTGCTAATGTATTACATGTACATGTGTGTAGGATTCAGTATAGTACACACCATTTAGCTTTATCCGTAGCTGTTAAAAGCGCTCATGAATGCTCTCATGTCTTTCTCGGTGTGTGATCATATGTAGTAAATATTATGTATTAGAGAGGAGGAAAGCAATATAATAATGATACACCTTGTTCCGATTTGGTAGTTTACCAATTTAATTATTACCGTTTTTTACGTAGAGTCTAGAGTCATGTATGTAGTTAGTGATCATATGTCAAATAATTCATTTCTCTCCCTCTCTTTTACCATGTATGTATAAAGTAAAAAAGTATGGAGGTCCATGGACATTAAATCCTCATTATAGTGTGCATGCAAAATCTACTTTTTTTTATCTATATATTGCCAAAAAATTTTAAACAAGAGAGAAGCTTTCTTTCTACACATATAAAGTATATCTAGGATTTTACACAAGTATTAATAGTACATGATTGTATATATGATATATATGGTATGTATTTTTTCTCCTCTGCTATAATATGCTTTATAATATGTAATATGTAATATATACTTGCACATAAGAAGGAAAAGAGTCTTTTTGAGCTACTCCTGGTGCGTTACTTTGTCGTGTGGAAAGAAAGAACAATACGGGTATATTTATATTTCTGTGATATCTATGTATGTCACACATATCATGGTGCAGAGAGAGCGCTAACAGATTTAGTTATATCTCATTAGATAATCTCAGCAGCAGCAGCAGCCAGCTTCAGTATGTTTAGCATTTATATAGACTTGATTTAAAAGGGAACATACTTACGTACTTGCTTGCTTGCTTGTACGTATGTAAAGTAAGTATGGAATATTATTTAATATGGCGTGTGTGGTATATATGAGGAGCATCTGCACTTTTCTCATGGTGTGATGCTGTATATAGCCTGAATTGAAATACAGTGTTAACTTGTTCTAGGTGTTTCGTTTTTATACGAATCTTTTTCTTCTTGTTCATTTTCTTTCTTGGTATTTTTCTTTTACTATTCTCACAAGTCTTCAAGTTGAGAAGAATAAATTCGTGCATGTTACATAAGAGAGTCAAAGAGTTAGAACAGGATGAATAACATAATTTACATGTATACATGTATGAGTATACAGCATATGAGTATAGTATACTAAATGTATGGGTAGACTACACACTACTCATAACATGCATACATCTGTCTGCAAACATGAACTCGTCTGTGTAAAGAATAATATTATTACGTATACATGATACGGAGCAGGAGTAGTAGTAACAAGTATAAAGAAGTAGTAGTAGAATTAGTATGTAAAGGAGGAGAAAAAAGTGCCGGTATAATAAGAATAATACTGGGAGCTGGAAGGAAAACTCAGTTACTTAACACCCTACAAATGAAAGATATGGGATTTTTCGGTCTTAATATACCTATCTACACGTCTTGAAATATCTGAATGCCTTTTTGTACCATGTACGATTCCAAAGACTCCATTATTTCCATTTGAAATTTATTTCTTGTGTGCAGCCTGCCTCACCCTTTGCTCTCTTGACTTGACTTGGTTTGCTTTGCTTCTGTTCTGTTACATGTGAATGGTTATTTGACTGTACTTAGTATTTAGGATCTAGGGTTTTGTGTACACAATACTCAATAAATATACAATACACACAAGTGAGTAGTGAGAATGTACCGAATACCGAATCTCAGTTGGACTAGAAAAACAGATTTTACCTAAATTAATATTCTACTGACAAACTTATAACTTATGCACATCCCTTGCTTGTGCTTGTGTACGTGAATATTATTATACGCTACTAATAAACAGTTTTATTCTTCTGCAATTCCGAATTGAGTCTAGTCTCAGTCTTTTAAAAGATAAGTTTCATGTACGTTTTCAAGAGAGAAAAAGAAACTATGAACAAAACAAAACTGAAAATGATCAAGTGATTTCTCAAACCTTTTGTTTTATATTAAATTAATTTTATCCTTAAAAGATCATATCGAACTTTATTTTTACCAGTTTAAAACTTGTTGACAGAATTAAAGTGTCTGTGCCAAAAAAAAACGAAAGAGGAACAAAGTATTTTATCCAGAAGAAATTCTCCCCGGTTCAAAAAGGATGCACCTTGTTCGTTTTCATCATATTGTGCTAGTTTAAAGGATGACACTCGCAACTCAACGTGTCGGCAATGTTTTGATACACACAGTTGATTGTCTTTCAGGCGTTAAAAAGGTAGCTTCCACTAAATAACGATAATAATAATACCATCATCAACATCATCATCCTATCACCATCATCAGACATTTTATCAAGGGCAGTTCAATGCTGTAGCAGAAGCGGCTTGTAGGCACTTGTAGAGCAAAACGAGACTATTATTATTATTTATTATAGAATAGTATTACAGCGGCAAGTAAGAAAGAAGTATGACTAGAATTTGACAATAATTATGTATTTATCTAGGTATTCGCTGTAACCATCTCCTTTACATATAAGTGTAGACCCACAAATATTATGCATCTATATTCTATATTCTGTATCATAGATTACAATAGGAAAAAAATCCATATTATTAAGTATGATCCTTTTTATTGTTTTTTTTTTCGTGTTCCTTTTGGAGTGTGTAGATGCGAAATTTGAAATGTGGATTTTTGAGAAATGGTTTGATCACAAAATCATGTTGTTAAAAAATATGTATCATAAATAAAATATATTGAAAAAGAAGGAAGAAAATATTGCACAAAATAGAATAATGAGAATTCTGTGCACTGTGCAGGGAAGATGCTTCACATTTTCATCCACAAAAACTCAAACCAAACCAAGGCGTTCTCGTTTGTTGTTCCATAACCGTAACGATAGTATATGTATTCAGTATTTGCAATAGATTACACAGAATAAAGAAGTTAGCTTATACTTTTTTTTTTGTATAATCTAGATCCTTCAAAGCTTCCTTCAAGCTTGAGTAATAATTTAAAATGTCTCTCGAGTGCATCGCTGACGCTGATGCTCTCCGCAGTGAAACGTCCAGTGAATTCTGTATAAATATAGCAGAAAAAGGAGATGAGAAATAAGTGAACTTGGCAAATGAAAAATATACAGATGAACATAATTAGAGAAAGAAAGAAAGAAAGAAAGAGAGCTATTAAGAGAGCTTATAGTGTAAATAGTATATTGCAGATTGTGCATATAGATATGTAGCATTTATATTTTATATTTATAGGGAAGCTATTATAAAAACTAGCTTCTTTCTGTACCTTTTTTCACCTTTTCAGATAAAAAAGAAAAAATAGGTACATTTATAGTTATAGATAGGCAGATAGATAGATTATCATGTATTATTTTTGCTTGTACACTCTGTATCCTGCAGTTTTACTAGTACAAAGTACATGATGTCTGCATGCATGCGCCTCTCACACACTGTGAAACAAGATCCGTATTCAGTATTGTCTTTTTACAAGTTCAATGTTCAATTCCATTCAAAAAGGGATTCAATTTGTGCAAGGAATAGAATACTCACAAAAAAAACAATTGCATCAAACATATTTTAATATATTGTGATAAATATATATTTTTTGGGAAAAAAGTCCCTCTGCTGTTTCTGCTCAGTAATACTGTTTTGCTTTCTAAATCAGTTTCTCTTGTTTCCTCTCAATAAAATATCAGCGGAACCAACTGATAGTGATTTAAATATTATATTTTACGATTTTATAGTTATATTCAAACAAGATAAAAAATCAAGATTATTACCACAAAAAAAAGAAAAGAATTTTTATTACAAAAATAATATTTAAATTTGATTTGTATCTAATTATATTATTGTGTTTTATTGTTTTGTTTTATTTAATTACATTATTCAAAAGTTAATTTGCTGCAAGAGTGGCTAAAGGACAAGAAGAAGAATAGTTTAGTTTTTGGTGAAAAGCTGATAGTTGAGAAAGGAATAATAATAATTCTGATAAAATGATTTGTGATAGTGTTGATGGTGATATTGACTGGATGGAGAAAAATATTAATATTATTAATAATAATAACAATAATAATAATTATGATGGCGACTTTCAACTTGATAACTGTAACTGTAAGTTTTCCAAATCTGAAAGAATGACACATTTGATAAACATAAAGTTGATAATAATTTCTGGATTGTGGAGTACAAAATATGTATGTACATTGTACATACTGATACATAATGTCAATGTACGCAGTATGTATAGGATGTATCAATTATATTCCCTTTTGTATTACTTTCTGATATTATACTTATTTCTAGTTCAAGAATCCAGTCCAAGTTTGTGAGGTGATTTTTAATATATTTAGTATAAAAGCTAAATGTTGTGGGTTTGCCTTTTACTTCGTGCTATGAATTTTGATACATTCTTTTCTACATTATAGTTTTTAGTAAACGTGTCCATGATATTTTTACCTTGAGTAAAGTACACTCTTTCTCATACTTTGTAAAACCTATTTGTACAACAAAAAAAGAAAAAGAAAAAAAGTTTTACAAGTATTGCCTCGAGTTACATGACTTAATAATTAAATGATGATTGTAGAGTATGTCACATGATCTCGGTAGAACAGGAGCCGAGAAACGTCAACTTGTGCTTGTTGGTTTGTTGATAAGTTGGAATCGGTCAGAAATGAAATTCTGACTCAAAATGTTACACTGTATCGCACATGTAAATTGTACACTACATGAATCAGCTTCTTCCATAGAACATTAAAATATAATTAAGATTGTGTTATGACTCTTCGTTAGTTTAATCTTATTTTGTGCAGATATTCCAATGGAAAGTTCCATGTCATTTTGTAATTAGCTTCCATAACACACAAAAATATGTCAATTGACTGTAGTATTGATGACAATAAGGACAAATAATATAAAATTTCTACATTCTACTAATACTTTGTATAAGAAACCCCGGATTTACGTAGTGTGTAACCAGACGGATTTTTAATTTTCAATACTGCAGATTTAAAGAGTACTTTAATTTTTTGATGCATGAACTAGTTGCAAAATATACGTTGAAACATAAAAAAAAGATAATGGTACAAAGTTTAATTGAATGTTTATTTCTGGTTGAATTTTGTACAATTTGCTAAGTATTCCTACATAATAAACTTTCTACAGCAAGAAAAAGTAGCGAAGGAATTGGTTTTTTGATTGGGTTTACTTTTTAATTCTTGAGGCAAATTAAGCTAGTTAGAAGTTATTAAGGGCTAATAAATAACCAACGGCAAGCCCATTGTACCAAAAAGAGAAAAGTCACGTAATCGTCTTTGTACTCGCAATAAATAAATAGTGAGACGTCGTAGTCCAACTACATGAACCAGAGGAATTATTATGATTTGACATATTATGCACAATTACACATTATATTATAATTATTATACTGTGTAGAGTGTAGAGCCAAGTTAGAGTCAACAAGTTAGAGTTAGATATTGACGTCATTATAAAATGTAGATTTTATACAATATTATTTATTATCCGGATTCCTTAAGTTGATTCCCAATTCTCCTACATGATTTCATGGAGTGAAAAGGATAATTTAATAATAACTATAATTAGGAGAGAAAAATCTGGTCGCTCCAATCCGTAATTATACATCGTGATGATGCTGATGATGATGATCATGTGTGCATACTTAAATAGTTGATAATCAATCAGTTTGTAGGTTATACACATTACACGGAAAAATATACAAAATAGAGCTACAGAAAGTATTGATGATTTGTTCATTCGACATTTGACTTGAAAAACTGCCAAATAATAATGTATAGATTGTTTATGTAATAGTTTATGTGTAGTGCAGCCTGGTGAGTCTCTGCAGGTTTTCTATTTGTTTGCTTGTGTATTTGGTATTTGGATAGGGATGAACGTACTCATGATACTCATGATATAGTAAATATTGAATTCGTGTGCAAAAAAAAACTTGAATGCAAATTTGAAATTTGAAACTACTTGAAAACTGCAGTCCCTGCAACTTGCAACTCTGTTTGCTCAATACATATATTCTTTTTTTTATGGAATAACAAGTTGAAATTTGTTTATGAGTGTAAAAGTACATGTGTAATAAAAATCCAATGTTTCATTAAATGCTTCATCTTGTTCCTTTTTCCATGTCGTGGATTGAAAGTGAACGAGCATCATTAATATTATAGGACTGAGTGATTTGATTCCTGTATGTATAATGTATATGTTGTGTAGTGTATTGTGTATGCATCTGGCATTTGGTGTGTGGTGGAGATGAGGAAAGGAAACTGCAATTTTTGCTTGCTGTGATTTTAAACTCATGTAACATTTTTTATCCTTCTTGAAACATTTGCAAATCTTCCCCTTTCCTTTTTCCCATTTTTTTCCATGTCCATCTCCACACTCATTCATTCATTTATTCATTCATTCATTCATTCATTAGCAATTTGCAACATTTTCATACCACTAAATCTGCTGTTTGCTGTTTGCAATCCCTCTCTGTTCTGTCCTCTGCATCTCAAAAATTCATGACGAGTCTAAATTTTAGAGTACATGGGATGTGCACAAACTACGTACACAGAAGACAGAAGCATGATGGAAGTTTCTTAGTGCTTGTAAAATATGTAAGTTGAGAGATAGATGTTGTGAAAAATATGTTGTTTTAACTCTTACTCCTATACTATAATATATCATATACATTTATTATACTCTTGAGAGTTTAGAGATGTAAAAACACAAGTACTACATGATTTCTTGAGAGATAAAATGTATATATGCACAATTTTATGTATTGAGTTTTCCAAAATATATAAAACGCATGCGTTTTTTTTTCTTTTCCCTCTGTCTTTTGGCAATATGTCGAATATTATATATCATGTTACGTGTTACGTGCAGTTGCAAGAAAAACCACCTAAACCTAGCACACTATCAGATGTTTCGAGTGTCTTGTACACAATATAATACAGGTTCAACTACTAAACACTACTTACTCAACACATGTATATTTACATGCAAATGTGTGTATATTTGTATTTGTAAAAACATAGAGTGAGAGAAAAGAGTCAATGGATTTTAGATGAAGATAGGAATAAGATTGAAAAAAGTAAAGAAAGAGAGAGATGGAAAAAAATGTGTGGGGCTTATCTATATTAGAGTATTGCTAAGACCAAAGATAAGTTGTATCTACTCCAAACTCCAACTGCACAACCTAACTAGCTCACCGACTAACTAACTAACTAACTCACTTACTCACTACAACAAAAACTCTATTCTCACAGGAACTGTCGACAAATATTAGACGTACAATATATAGGTAACTCGTTTGGTTCTTTCTCGCTTTTTTTTACAACAACAAGAAAAACAACAGCAGCAGAAGCACATCTTCAACGTATTTGTATTTGTATTGTCAGGAGGAAAAAAAAACCAAAAGAAAGAACAAGAAGTAGAAGAAGAAGTAGTAAGAGAAATGCTGGCTAACTCTCACATTTTATTAGTCTATTATGCACATTGAGAGGCACACATGAGTCTCTGTGTATCATCATCTTTGAATCTCTGTGTACATTTGCTCTTGCTACTGCTGTCTTTTTCTCTTCTCTTCTTCTCTTCTCTTGTCTTGACTTGTGTTCTGTTGTGTTGTGCAAGTAAATTCATCTGAGTCAGTAGTTGTATTTTGTGCATCTTCCAATAGGTTGTCAGTGTCTTTGTGTTAGTTTGTGTTTTGTGTGTAGGTAACGCAGATTATTTTGCATTCGCATGATTCAAGATTGGACGTCTTCACATGTTTTCAAGTTGGAAGTCATCAGTCGTCTTTTCCATATTCAGTATTCCATGTCCAAGTGCCTTTGTCCGTGTCAAGTCAAAAGTGGAAAAGTATTAAAACTGTCAGTGGAAAAAGAGAGAATACTGACGAGTTTCTAGATCTCATAAATATAAATACAATAACAAGAACAATAATCATATACTTTTGAAACAGTTTCTTCTTCTTCTCCTTTTATCATTATTACGTCAACTATTACCAGTATAAAGTATAAATAACAGTCAGCATCTAGTGAGTGAGTGAAATAGTTAGCTGTTTTAAAAAGGCATGTTCTATTGTGGTAGTGGACAAGAGTCAAGAAATTCAAAGTGTCTCTGTGTATGTGTATGTTGTACACATCTAGTGAATCTATGCCATCCTCTTCTTTCATGTCGCATATCATCAGCATCAGTATTATCAAAGAACAATTCCCAATGTTGAACTGAAATGCAAAAGATATTATTATATTATTCTGATAAAGAATTCCTAATTTTCACCCGATCCTCATTTCCATTGTAATGAGAAGACTACAACTGTCTTTGGAATTCTAATGCCTCTCCATTCTACATTCTACTCCGTTGACATTATATTGTTTTGTATACACGAACTGCTCCTCTCTTTTTTCAAACAGTTAACAGTACACTTTTAATGGATAATGAGTCAATGTATTTCACGAATATAGAACAAGTCTCAGTTTCGGATCGTACAATATTCTGTCAACAAAAAGAGTAAAGAGTCGAGAGTAAATTCTTTTTTATACTATAAATGTCTGGTATCTGATTGTGTGTATTTATGTGTGTGTGTTTAGGGTTGAGAATGTTTTATATGAAAAGTGTGTACATATTATACACACAAATTCGTGTGTGCAAAACTCAGGATTCACGTAATTCCTAATTTATTAATAATAACTTTGTATTTTAACTCATATCCGTCGATAGACGTGTAGAGAGTAGAGAGTATACTTTGAGGACAATTTTATATCATGTCTGCATCACTTGTTTGTTGTTGGCATGAATTTGTTAAAATGCAATTTTGACATAATAAAAATGACATTATCCGTATTTAAGGGTCTATAATATAATCAATAATGTAGCGTGAGATGTGAGATACATTTAATAATATGTTATCATTTGTTCGTAGTTCGTACCATTCGGAACAAGAAGCAAGAGTTTTTACACAGTGAATAAAATGCAAATGTAAAAGTATACATGTTCACATACAAAAACATATGCGCGCATATCAACAAAAGTTTTATACCAGTATTAGTTTTTTTGTTGTTTTGTTTTTATTGCTGGTAGTACAATTGGTACTTGTTTATGTGCATGTATGTAACTATGTTTGTGAATTAGAAGCTAGGGATAGGGTTTTGTGACAAACACAATATTATGGCAATTTGCCGATTACTCGATACTCAATACTCAATCTGCATTTTGATTTTATATTAGGTGAATAAAATAAATAAAACAGTGTAGATTTTGTATGTGTGTGTGTTGTAGTAATTGAGGAGTGAAGAGAAGGTTTGAAGGATTGTTTCCCTATAGGAAACACAATAAAACAAATCCAGTAAAACGAACATGTGTACTATACAAAGAGAAAACGAGTGTTGATTGTTCATCTCAACGTTCCCTGTCATAATAATACACATGGTTAATTCTAGTGTCATTACTGGATCTTGGTTTACAAATTATTGGACAATGAAAAATTAACCCACAAAACTTTAGTTTAGTTTTCCACTTGATCATGGAGTAATTCTCTTTTTGAATTTTTTACAAGTTTAGAATTCTTTTCATTTTTCCTTTTTTTTGGAATAATTTTACTCCCAATTTACATTTTAAAATTAGAATATCAATTTCAACAGCATTTTTTATAGTAGATAAAGTGAATACATTTAGAATTTAGAATAGCTTTAAATATTTACTTTTTTACTTTATCTTTTTTTTCTATAGAAAGTATACTTTAAAGTCTTGAAAAACTTTTGCTAGTAAAGAGATCATTGGAGGAAAATGTAGAAATAATAATTAGGAATTGTGTTGACTGTTCAAGTGGATAGTAATAAACTAATAACTTATTCGTAATAAGACGTCAGCAACTGTAACCATTTTAATAAGAGGGCTCAAAAAATATTATATTATGACTATACTAACGGTTTTGTTCATTGCTCAATTAATTTTTATTAGCATTTAAATTCAATAGTAAATACTAAATGCTCAATTGTTTCTACATTACATGAATAGTGAATACACCATTGGAATTTGGAATTGTGTCAGTCATGAGGGTTTCAAATATTTTTACTAGAGTTTTTAGAGTATTTTAATTGTACATTGTAAGAATTGGGAATTTGGGAGTTCATCCTCGATCCTCGGGTATTGATTGCACTTAGCATTTAGCAGTGCATATCGGGCAGTATCACACACACATACTTTTATTTTGAACGCTGAATGAAAATGGAAAATTAATAGTAACAATAGGAATACGATTACAGTGCTAATTATTAGTAATTACCATGTACTACGAAAACTACAATCAGAATAGGGGTAAAAACTGATTAGTGATTTCTTGTCCCTCTTCTCTTCTCTCTTCCCCTCCCAAACCAACAATCTCATTCTCCTTCTTCGTCTTATTCTTCCTCTTACTCTTTCGTCACTTTTCTCCTTCATCAAAACAAAATAGTTAATATCATATTCAAAACAAATTCCTACACTGTGAACATTGAATCCTTTTAATTTTATGCTCTTGTTGCATTCTTTTAGTCTGTTTTAAATATACAATCAAAGAATTTAGCTTCGCTCATGTGATCCTTTTTTTTATCTACTCGCGGTTTGTATTCCTGTACACATGTGCATACTTAATAAATAATAATAATATGTACACTAGTGTGACAAATTAAATATTCTCAACAAAAAGTACACACATAAATACACACACACAATAATAATAATGTTGTTATATCTTTTGGGTTTTCTTCATGTGATACATTCTCATTAGTTATAAGTTATATTCAGAGTTCAGAGTGAGAGTTTTTCTGGTTGAGTGGCTGTGAATGCCCAAGTGAAAAATTGTAAAAAAAATACTAAAACAATTGCCATGTTCTTTTTGTTTTAAATTGTTTGAACTCGTGTTACTTGTGAGTAAAAGTTTAATGAAAAGGGATAGTTCTTCAAAAAAAAGAAAAAGTAAAACAGTGATTCTTAAACAGTATTAAATATTAAATCTATACAAAAAGAAGGTGCATGTGTTCAATTGAGAAAACGGGAATATGTCCATGTATTCTTCTATGGATCATCTTATTTTACTACCATCTGTTTTGTTAGAGACTTATTCGCCCGAGAACCTCATATTTAAATCTCCAAATCTCTTCAAACTGTCTAAAAATACCAGTCAGTTGTCTTCATTACAATTTACAAATAATGGAACGTTTTTTGTATGTAAGTCAAACACATATTTATTTTTTTCATTTCTCTTCAAGCTTCAAGTGTGTAAAGTGTAAAATGATTTCGAAATTGGAATAATTAATTTTGGTCTTTAAAAAGAAAACAAGAATATTTTAATATTTTATTGTCTTTATGTCAAATGCGATTTTTGCTTAACTTTTAATGTACTTTTAATATCAAAGATCTAAAGTTAGCAATGTAAATATTACAAGTGTTATGTGATGACAATCTTTACTAAATATTACAAGATAACAAATTGACAAATGCCAAGTTTTAAATTTTTTTGCACATGATAAAATATTATATTACACGATCGTTGGTCAGCATGAGAAGATATTTTTAAGTATTTGATGTAGAAATGACTTCTAAAATGTTGTGGTGTCTTAATTTAAATACTGTGGTCTAAATTATTATCAATGTGTGATATTTGTTATCTATAATTATTTCTTCACAATGAATTACTTTTGTTATTTTTCCTCGAGGTAGTTTTATGAATTTTATGTGTGAGTGTAAAATAAGGAATATAGAGAGAAAAAAACAGAGGCTACATGGTACAATGTTTCATTTTTTGTCGTATAAAATTATGACTCATATTTTGTAATTCTGCGATACCTCATGAAGATAAATATATGATTGTATTGTATGATTCAGAATGTGCCCATAAAATTGTTTGAATGTACAAACCTGCCTTTGATTGAATATTTAAGTAAGGAGGAAGACATTAATGTGTATATACATCTCCGTGGAACATGGTACATGTGTCAGTATTCAGTATGACTTGTGTAATTAGTTATTCTCGTCAGCAGGACTGAAAAAGACAACGAGTAAAGAGTTGTGCATTTTTATTTTTTCAACTGGTGTGAGCACACACACTTTTTACTTTTTACATAGAATGTGGCGAGAAAAAAGGGTGTTTGAAATTGAATTTTTGTGTGTCGGGAGGTTTGGATGTTGGCGTGGTTTGGTATTTGGTGTAGTAATTGTTTATTTATTTGAAATTTTGTGTAGGCGAATGAGTGTGTAGACGGCAGATGAGTAATGCCACGCTTTTAACATCGTATCAATTTCTCAAGTTAAAATGTTCATTTGTGACTTGAGACTCGGATGTATTTATTCATGTAATTTTCACCAAGGGAAAATGTTTAGGGAATTCCAATTGAATGTGTTTCATACAAGCGGATAGACTTCCATAATATATAATATTCTCCCGTATGTCGCAGGAACAATGATAATTATGCGCAGCATTCATCAATTTAAAACGTCCATTCTATATTTCATATTCCACAGTCCACCGTTTATATAATGCTGATAATAATAATAATAATAATTGTAATTAGGAGTGTAGATGTGAGATGAGTTGAAATAATATATAATCTGCTGTCTGTGTTCTGTGTGTTGTGTGTGTAAAGGGGGTCTACAGCAGAGAAGCAGAGACAGTGATAATTTTGTCTAGAAAATCAGCGATTGTAATAATCTGATTGTGATGTGACTATGTAGACATTATATTATATGAATGTGAATGAGAAAGGAAGGGGTACATTTACGTACTATCAACTATTCAGTATGTAGTGAACAGTGAACAGGGTATTAAAATTGACGCATGAAATTGAGTAACAAATACATTTATACGTATAAATATATCCCATACTAAAATACAATGTAAAATAGTGTGTGTAGTCGTGCAGAGTGCGTATCTATCTATTCATCCATCCTTCCTTCCATCTCAGTTGTACATATACAGCACAATTGTACAGATAGCAGCTACATTAGCCTAAATCTCTAATCCTTAAATGCACAATTACATATAAAACATTACGTATGTATGTAAAGCAGATGATTGTCATTCTCAGATTTGTTTCTCTCTCTATCTCGAATGTCTCGCACCCCTCTCTTTTCCTCTTTCCGTTTCTGTGTGATGGATGTTAATTATCAATCATGTTACTTTGGTATTTGGTATCACATATCGTATGTACAACGTTTAATGTAATTTTCTACTCTGACTTGAGTACAAAACGTATACACATGTGCACATGTATCCAATTGTTGTTTGCTCACAGAGTACGAAGCACGAGTACTTGTATATAATGTGTATATGTGTCTACGTCAGGTGTATTTAACTTGTAAAACGACGAGTGAAAATCACTCTTTCTCTCTCTCTTGTTGGTTGTTCCTTTCATCGCACTCTGTATGGAGTCTCTCTAGATCCTCGATATCTGTACATTTTGCATCATCTACGTTGAGTTTTGTATCCTTTGTAGTGTTGTTGTCAAGTTGTGGATGATACACGTAGGCATTCTCTTTTTCATTCACACCACTCCGTTTCTTCATTTATTCCCTTTGTTGTACATTGTGATGCCGATTACTTGTGTACATGTCTTATTGGTTGATTGTTGATTGTTGATGTAACTAATAGGACTATGGAGTATCACAATTATTATTATTACCATTAAATTTATCATCATCCTCTTTCTGCTTCTTCGTTTATCATCATTTATTATGCAGTTTAGACCATATAGATATTTTCGTATCTATGTACTTGTTACTTTCTTTACATGCTGAGGAAATGATTAATATGAATTACAAGCAAAGTTGTTAAAATTGTTCTACAAAATCATCTTCATATAATCCCATTCCTCATTTTCCTCCTGTGACGAATGTATCTCTTTAATTGTGAAAGGGAAATTTAACCGCTCCTCCCCCTCTCATCCTCTTGTAGTTGGATATTGGATGTCTACTTGTTTTTTTATCTTTGTATTTGATAAGATAAGATAAAGTCCCATGGGGGTATTTTTAGCTTAGGTATTCAAAAATGACTGTGTCAAACTCCCTCGGGAGAGTAAAAAAAAACAAAATTCTTATTTTGTACGCACGTGCTCTGTGAAAATAAAATAGATAGTGTAGATTTTACTATGGTGAAAAAAGATAACATTTATAGTTGAAGTTTAAATTAATAGATGGAACGATTTGGTTTCAAATTTTAATCATAGAATTCCATTCAAAGCTAATTAAATGTTACCACTTATTAAAAGTAACAAGAACATTGGAGAAAAAAAAACAGCAAAGGAATGTCACGCAAAGAATTATGAATTCATAATATACATCGTACATAGTTGATTGTTAATATTATTAAAATGTTTTCATTTTTTATGTTTGATGCTACACTTGACCCGCTGGACTGATGTCATGTAAAAAACATTTGTCAGTATAGGAAAAGAATGCAAAAAAAAATGTACGCACATTTTTTAATCATTTTGGCCAGTTTCAATTATTATTCTGGAATACAGTTTTTCCATTTAATTTCAGCTCTGTTGACTTTAGTCGGGTCTATTGTTGTGTGTTGTAAGGGGATGGGGAATGCTGATGATTGGATTGGTTTTTTATTATTGTTTGTTGTTGTTGTTTCGGAATCATGATAATGATATGATGTGATATGACAATCATTTTGTATTATGTATGTACAGTACACATTATACACTATACACGGCGCATGGTATGCGTTGAAAATTTTTGTTTTACTGAAGCCCAGTCAAGCTTTTGTCTCGTCCTTCCTTTTGTTATAATTTTGTTCATCCGGATCATGTTTGATGTTGATGTTGATGGTGGATAGTGTGGTGTAGTGTAGTGGTGATGGCCGTAGTTATCTTTCATGTACATTTGAGTAAACATGCTCCATATTTACATGTTTACAATGTATAATCTAATAGATCCGCGTCCATCCTATCTCACGTTCATGTCATCCTATTCTATTTTTACCTACATGTATCCAAATAATCATTTTTTACTTTGAATCCTATCATGTGTGTGCATATTTTATACGTATGACAGCTTTTAGTCTGTGTTCTGTGTATAGCTGGATCAGGATAATAATGATGATAATCCAGAATGTGGAGCTGATGACAGTTGACATTTCAAAAGTATTTCTTTGTCATTACGTCATAAAATGCAAAATCTTCATCATATTATTTTACTACATATACACGTTGACCTATGCGTATAGTGCATAATGTACACAAGTATAAGGATAAAATGGACATGGTGAAAAGTATTCCGTATTCACTATGATTGATATTATGAGGAATGGGGACTCTGTGAGAATATTTACCCATAGAAGGAAAATTTATTCCATTTTTCTACCTTTTTCCAGCTCTATCTGCAATTTGGAAAAGTACATTTGTTTAGAGCTGAAAGGTGTGGAACTGGAAAAATTGTCATCGGTATGGATGTTTTATATTGTATGTTATATATAGAGAATGGAGCAGAGTAAATGACACTACGTGTTCCATGATGATGATGAATAATGATAATGGTTATTATTAGAATATTAGAGCGAGTGACCATGGGATGTGCAGGTGAGACGGAGTAATGGTTAATAGTATAATTTATAATTATGAGGGAGTGAATTTAATCACAGGTAGAGCCCAGGAACAAATGAGCAAGAGTCATGCGCAATTTACGTATAATGTATCCTACACATTCCGACCTGCATACATAGTATATAAAATGTAGGATGTATCCACATCTCTGCTATGATCCATAAAATTCATTACCAATAACCATTAATATTATTATTATTACCAAGAGTTAGTTTCTGTCAGTGTCCGTTGTCCGCCTGGAATCTATGGCTCATAATTTTAACTCAAGAAAATGTTGAGCACAAAAGGGATTTTTTAAAATGGCATGTGGTGAATCAAGAGCAAAGAGTTGGTTTGGTTGGTAGGATGATGGATTTTTTGAAAACATGCATCATTCGGTCGATATGTAAATGTCTGTCTGTATTTTGTATGTATGACCAATGAACAAGTCAAGGTTTGGTGGTCCTATATTTCCAATTTCTAGTATGTGTAAAAAAAAAAGATTCCTCAATTGTAAAACAATGCATACATTTATGTATGTATGTTTATGTTCCTTTACAATAGATTTTTTGAGGAAGCGACGTCATCTCTTCCTTTGATATATACATGTGTTGATATAATGCACTGCATATACACATGCAACATGCCCACTTTCCACACGTTCCTGACGTTTTACACTATTGAGCATGCTAAAAGGATGAGTTTGTGTTTTGTGTGTCGCTGGGAAATGAAATAAGGAGAGCACATGTATGGATTTCACATTAAAGATACACCTAAAACATTTCCAGCGGAAGAGAAAGAGAAAGAGAAGAGTGTAGGATGTTTTAGTAAATTCCTCGGGTAGCTGTAGAATAGAATAGAAAAGAAAGGTGGACTGTAAATTTTGAGATAGTTAAAGGTATGGCAAATATGCACACAGAAATGCAGAAATACACTGTATCTTCTTCTTGTTCTTGTTCTTGTTCTTTTTGCCAGAGTGAGTAAAGTTGAGTTGAGTTGAGTAGTTTGACTATGTGGATGGTAGTAGGATTTTGAGAAGTAGTAGTCGTGAGTATTATAGCATTAACCCTTTACAAGATTCAGTGTAGCCGTATATGTAAATGGATTTTTGTACATCCTTAGGGAAATTGAAAATACCGAGGACGAGGACGTTCCTATACAATTTTCCCATTCATACGATACTTGCTCACAATTCTAGTTCTTCTTCTTCTCCCTCTTCTTATGCATAATGTCTATGGAAAAGGAATTACTTATAGAATGAGAGTATAGGGGAAAAGATGATTATACACATCATTTATATTGGGAGTATTCTAGATTCTAGCCCAACGATAAAAGTTGTACGCGTAGGTATTCTATACTCATTTAACATAGGCCATACATAATACTTGCATATTAAATGCATGCGGACTTCCATGGTTCTAGAACGTGGAATCTCTATACTCTATACTTGGTACATGTGTATCTATTTGCCATTTGTTAAAATTTCTTTCTCTTTCTCCTGTTTGTGCTTCATACTTGATACTCATGTTATGCATGTGTTTATGCTGCTGTACTTATGACGATCATGATGATTATTATGAGTCTTATGTGTACTACTTGTGTATCCCTTGTAATCCTTTTAGTTGTATGCATGTACATTGTACATTTTACACCGTGTCGTAGTTTTAGTATGCAGAATGTAGTCAATAGTCAAGTGCAGAAAGGAGACTTGGTTTATCGTTTTAGTTTAGTTAGTTGTTGTCAGTTGTTTGTAGCTAGTTGATACTACTTCTACTACACACTAGTTTCTCCTCTAATAGTAATATCATTTTGTAACTGTTCTATAATAATATTATTATTATTATTATGCTATGTCCATGTTCTCATATATAATTCTCATATAAGTAAGTAAGTAAACCAAAGTAAAGTAAAAGAGTAGATGTATAAACACAATATAAATGCAGCATGTCTCTCTCTTTCATTCTTTATGTGTGTAGTTGACGCTCGCACACAACTTTACACATTACACACTCTCACCACTACTACATACTACTACAACAGCATGTAATACAGCATATAAAATAGGGTATAGCAGGAGAATCCCATGAGTCCAATATGAAATGAGTGTGTGTATAGATATATTATTTGTGTGTGTGTGCGCATTAAACATGTATCTATATAAGTACATCATGATGATTCCTCCCTACATAGAGTCAATATATACCTATAACAAGTTTCACATGGCATCAAATAGAATGGAATAGAATGGACTATGTACATAGTAAATGTGTAGTAGTAGTAGTTGTAGTTGTAAAGTAACATTAGTATTTTACGAATGAATACTTTTTCATTTTGAACCAAAGCATAGACATTATTAGGCAGATGAGAGAGGAGGAGGTAGAGGCACTTTTTTGTATTTGTGTAGGCCAGAGTAGAGCTAACACAACACTGAACTGAGCTGAACATTGAAGAGCAAAAAAAAAGTAGGAATATAGTAGGAGAATGAACATGAAATGTTCAAGAGAGATATTATACATATATTGAGTCAGTGTAGCATAACATGAAATGATAGAGCAACAGAAGAGAAGAGAGAGGCTTTTAACACACACCCAAAATTACTCAATGCACGGTACAACAATCGTCTGCTTGTACGAGTGTAGTACAACTTGTCTACTTGTACTTGCCTCTTCGAGTCAGTAGAAATTGTAAATATGTGTGTGTATGTAAAGTGTAAAGTGTGTGGTGTGTGCATTTCTGATGATGAGTAATAAATGTGTGTGATGTGATTCTGTTGTGTTCTCTTTATTTTTCTTTTTTTCCCCTTTTTTTTTACACACATTTTTCACAAAAATATATAATATATATTTATTTGATGCCATTTCCCTTACATAAATATTATTATTACAAATTATTATATAAATATATTGTTGTTCTTTTCTTGTTGTGGTCCGATATATCGATAGTTCTATTGTAATCTAAATTCATTTTTAAATCCTTTTTGTGTGGTTCGTGTGTATACGTTTTCACTGTTCAAAGTTCAAAAAGCGGCGACAACAATTATAAATATGGGAAACCCCGTTAAGGAACACGTTAATTATTTTGATAGTGCAACTACTTATCCATTTTACTACTTCCATTGATGGGAAGATTGAGATTGTTAGTTGTAGATGGAAATGAGCCAAAATCTTAAATTATTATCAATATTTATCTTTATACCTAAATCATAAAATCAAAAAGTGTGTACAATATATTGTGAATATTTTAAAAACAAAGCAACTACTTAATATTTAATCTAATAAGAATATATATTTTATTTATCACACCTCCGCATTAAAACTAGTAACGCGTTTAGTACATATGATACTTAAGTATATCAGTGTGTTTGTGAGCTAATTTGACCATGTCGACTAATCATAATAATAATCTTCACATTTTAAGATCGATTCTCATTGAATCCCTTCCAAGAGAGTCACTACCTTATGGTAAATTTAAATACATAAATTTATATCAACTACTCTGATACTGCTCAATTAACACAGACTATTAAATCTACACCAAATCATAACATAATTTCTAGTTCAATTATCATTATGTGTAATTTGTACTTATGTACATAGTACATATCCTTACAAAGTGGTTACAAAAATTAGACAAGTTATTATCATATGAAATTATAATTATAATAACATGGTTTTCTTCTCTCTTTTTCAAATACAAGATTAGTGTGTGTATAGTTATCTAAAGCATACTTAATTCTGAGTGACGTCGAATTGGAATTATCTGTGATAATATTAGAGGATTTGCATAATATTTTAGATTGAAAACTATTAACTAAAATATCAAGTCCAAAGTTTTATTTCTAGTTCAAGTTGTTTCACTTTCCATGTTTAAACAGTAAAACATAATCAGTTTCATAATAATAAAATATAGGTGAAACCTGAATTTGTTCAATAGTAAACGGTGCAAAGTAAATACGTATTTTGACATACAGAAATTACAGAAATCAAGTAAATTAGAAAGTAAATTTTATGTGTGTGTGTGTGTGTGTGTGCTTGTATTTAAGTACTTTTTATTTTTTGATCAATAAAAGTAGTCATGTTTAACATTTTACGGGTGTTAAAGATGTATAATCATAAATTAAGTTGATAAAAACTATAGTCAAGTTCTAATTATTCATTTGTATATCCACACACATGATTCTTGTTCTGCTCTGCAATTGTACTTTTAAGAAAGATTTTTGTGTACTGTTCTTACTACTAATTTTTACCCTCGTTCCAAATATAAAACGTTTTTATACAAAGTTTAATGGATATCGTTGTACTAATTTAACTTATTTTTGTTTGATTTACAGGTGTAAATAATATGAATGATCAGGCAAATGCCAATATATCCCAAGAAATTCAGGTAAATTACTGCTTTATATCATATTTTATATGTATACACGCACATGTAAATATGTTGTGACATGTGCATGTCAAACATGTATGTATTTATACATTTAAGCATTTCTATTTAATTTCGTAAACATGTGGTTCAAATAATAATTTTGTATGTCTCTTTTCTTTTTGAATTTGTATAGTCCCGACCCGGCACGGCTGGCAAATCAAACACCGACCAAAAGAGACTTGAAAAAATTCATCAATTACGGGAAAAACAAAATAATGAAAGATTAAAAAAGTTAGAAGAGCTTAAAGAACATGTAAGATTCACAACAAAAAAAAACTAATCAAAAATACATTATATAAATACACCTATATAATCTATAAGAAATCAATACATTTACAAGTATGTCCTGTGTGTGTTTTATTCAGTAAGTAAAAGGGTTAAAAGTTAAGGTGATTGTGTTAAAGAGTGCTGGTAGATGAGTGCATTCATGTTACATGTCATGATGTGATGATCTTTATCATTTATATATTCAATATTCAATAAGTGTAGGTGGATTCTAATCTTCAAAGTGTACACAAAATGTATTTTTTTTTTCTTTCTTGTTCTTGTTGGGTATACCA
The DNA here is from genome assembly GCA_034698325.1 of Sminthurinus elegans. Taxonomy (NCBI): domain Eukaryota; kingdom Metazoa; phylum Arthropoda; class Collembola; order Symphypleona; family Katiannidae; genus Sminthurinus; species Sminthurinus elegans. The sequence continues at coordinate 7,266 of JAQGBI010000100.1, read as the reverse complement.
TGTATCTTATATACAGTATGTACAGCGCGTTTTTCTTTTTTGGACATTCAATGACGTTTTAATGAGATCATCATTATTATTATTATTATTATTACTAAAGGAAATTGACAGTCTCACTTATGCAAAAAGAATAGACGCCTATGAAAATGGCCTAGAGTTTATTTGATTTTATTTATTTTCAAATAGCAAATTATATTGATGGTGAATGGTCTGTGTAGTGTGTGTGTGTGTATAATGTTATTACAGAATTATTATAGAGAATACACTATTAGTCTTCTTTATTTGTTTGTATAAGATCTCATGTAATGTCATGCCTTGTAAATATGATACAAGTGCTAAAATATGTATGTACTAAAGAGATATACTTGTAGTTAAACATATAATATGCAATTGAATACCAAACATAATAATTATGTAAGGATTCCTTTTTCCTTTCAGTTGTACTTTATTATCATAATGTACATTACGAAATGAAACTATCTAATATTATACTAGTTGTACACGTATAATCTTTATGAATGTACAATGTAGAAAATACACAGCGTACCTAGTAAATAAATAACAAAAGTATGCAGGAAAACGTAACAAGAACAACAACAGTACATAAAATAAGAATAATCAGACATGTTGTGGTTTCTGATCTATTGATTAGGATTCAAATGTATGTTTATGAATTTCAAGAAAGTACTCTAATTTAAATTTTTGCATTAAATTTTAGGCTGCTGCCGCGGTACGTCTCCGAGAAGAGCAAGAAGCAAGGCGACGTAATCATTTTACAGAATTAAGTGAGTCCAAAATTCCTTGCACAAACAAACAATTCAATTGATTCTTTTCCTTCTTTGGATATATATTATTACACTCTTGTATATATAATATAATCTTTGTATTCACTTGTCATCGCTACTACTTTAATTCTACACACGTATAATTATGTATCGAATAATTTACTAAAGACGGGTTTTATTCATTTTATTTACATAGGTAAAAAAGACGAAGACAGAAGGCGCGCAGCAGAAGAAAGAAGAAAATTATTAGACGAAGAAAGGAAAACAGCCCTTATGTCAAAATTTGAATCGAAAAGAATGACATCATCCATGATTTCCCAAAATTCAAGAGCCTCTGAAAGAAAATATGCATTCGGAAGTTGTACACCCAGACTTATAGAAAATTATGATGGTTTCTTATGGGTACAGTTTTTATTCATTTTCATATAAATCATATAAATGACAAATAAAACTTGTAATATTTTAAGAATTTCAATACTTCTTGTTGTATTATTTGTAAAAATACTAAAGTTGTTCTATTTTTTGTGTTGTTCCTATTTTAGAAATCACAATATAACTTAAATTTATCTCCAGCTACTCCTAATTCTAGTGATAGTAATGGACGAGCAGCAAGCGCACGGGCGACTTCAGCACAGGATTTACTAAGTGGAAGTAAGAATAATTTTTCCTATTTTTTTTTTTTATCCTTTTGTCAGTTTTCTCACTTTGTTCTTCTTAAAAGTTTCTGTGATAACTATTCAATCCATTGAAAGGTATTTATTCAATTTAAGTTTAAAATAAAATACCATAATAATAATATGTTTCAAAAACTTTGATTTTGTAAAAAAATCCTGCACAATAAAAATGATGATGTTTCGCTTAGGGACTTACCAACTATTTTGAACATGGATTTTTAAAGAAAGAAAAAAAACCAAAACTTTTATCTATAACTTTTATATTGAGTTCAATTATATTATGGAAATTGAAAATGCTAATATTGTACATATATAAACTAGAATAAAATATAGCAAAAAGTAAAAAGTAAAAAAAAAGATGGAATTGTTCTAGAACGAGCTGCCATGATTGCCAGTATGTACACTTGGGATCAAAATAAGATGTCTGAACCTAACCCATTCTGTTCTAGTAGAAAAAGTAATAGGGGTAAATATCTCTCTATTTCCTGTTCTTTCTATCTCTCTCTGTGTGCAGTTTTTTTTTCTCTTGTTTTAAAGTTTTTAGTAAATTTGTATTCAAATATTATACAAAATAACTTTTATTTGAAATTTAAAATTTGCCGAGTTGTACTGTAGATAGTATTTTTGTTTCTTCTTGTAATCCTGATTGTATAGTAAAATATTATATAGTGTTTTCATGTTGTTGCTCCTGCTGATGATAGTTTTTGGATAATCCATATATTTATGTGTTTTAATTCTTCTCTGTGTGTTTTGTTTCTTTTTAGACATTTTAGTAGTAGCTTCCGTAATATGATATATATTTTAGTCGTGGTTTGTTTGTTTGTCTGAAATGTATGTGTATTTTGTTATGGGTAATTGATTATGTGTACACAGAAAACTTAGGCATGAAACATAATATAGATACATTTTAGTATATTATGTATTTTAGTTTAGTTTAGTTGAGTACATTAATGATGTAGGCAGAAACTCTGAACCTGTTTTCAATAAACTTTACTACTTTTAAACTTTTATCAAAATATGATGGCCTTTTTTTATCGTATTATCTGAAAATAACAAAAGTTTTCTAAGGCTAATACATAATATAAAAGTTTACATAAAATGTTAAAGTGTGTGTATTGACAACTCCTCGTTTTGTTACATTCGTCCATGTCTTTTATTATATTCATGTCTCACAATAGACTATAATATCACGTTTTGTGTGGATTTTGAGACTTTTTGAGACGCTCTTAGAAAGAATGATAATGGATGATATAAAAAAGCATGAAATAATTATATCCCTTTTTGTGAATATAAACAAGAATTTATAATCCATCTATAAATATGTATAATATATATTTATGGTTGAATGATCCGATTTTCTTAGAGAAGTATTGTTTTTAAAACAAAATATACATTGTAGTCTTTTATTTTGGATACATGTGCCAACGGAACCTCTGACAAAATTTATCAAGGCTTAATCAAAAGGCTGTGGCTGCATCTTCTTGTTTCAGAAATGTTAAATGTTGATGTTCTTTTCTTTTTGAATGGATTGATTTTGATTTGATTTGATTTGAAATTGGATTCGCTCTTAAATTATTCACAAGTTTTTTAATGGTTACTAGTAAAAAATTTATGAATATATATATAATATAGTTTATGCTAATTCAAAGTAATAAATGAATAATAAGTGAATCCTCTTGTGTGTTTTTTTTTATAGGTGATAATGATACATCTGGTGGAAGATTCTTTTTTTGTGGTCGTCGGAAAACTGACCTAACCCCTACGATTCCAATTAGAAGATCAGACCAGAGTTCACAATCTGGAAGGACGTCAGGTAGACTGTCTTCAAAATCATTGACTAGATTAGATAAATTTCAAAATATTAACTCGGGATCAGATAGAACTCCTTCACCGGGGAGTAATCTTCATTCAAGGTCAAAGAGCACAAATCAGTTATTCCGTTTAACTCGTACTGAAGTGTTACGCCAAGAGAAGGCTAAGAAAAAAGAGGGTCAGTATCATCGTATCTTTTTTTTTCTTTTTCCTTTTTTGTTAATTTCAATTGTTTTCGTTTTTTACGACTATGTATTTTTTTCTTCGTTCTATGTTTCTAATTTCTCTCTTTTTCTCTCTTTGTATCTCCCACACGTATTCATTTTCTTTTATATTTCACATTTTGTATAATTTCTTTCTTCTTTTTTTTGCAACGGGAACCGGTGAAAATTTCTTTCTATCTTTCTTTCGTTTTGTTTTACTTACAAATTTCTGATTAGTTTTGTTTTAGAAACCCCTTTTGTGTATAGATGATGATTTAGTTGGTGACGGTGAGGAATCTATAGAATTGTCAGTGGGAAAGTATTTAAAAAAGGAAATAGTTAATTATAATTAAATATAATTACGGATTCTAGTTCATTTTAAATGTGCACTAGTTTGTAGAATGAGTAAATAAAAACGGGTATAAACACACGTAGAATTTTAGTGTATATATCAAATAGACAATAACCGAATTAGTGTATATTCACTTACTTACTTTCTATTATAACCGTTTTCAATCTATATCTGCTTTATGTCCTCATTCTGTGTATCTATAATATACACAAGAGCTTTTTTCTTTAATCTTTCATTCGGACAAAAAAAAATGGAATCTTGATTTTAATATTGTCTTTTGTTATTTTATACTCCCTTAACAAAAAACATCAACAGGCTTCTCCTCAGCAATTTCCACTCGACCGCCTTCCAGTATGTCGAATTCAATTATGACCTCATCGACACACTCAGGAGTCAATATGCGGTCACGTCCAACAAGAAAACCCAGACGTAAGCAGTTTTACTTTAGAATAATATATTCAATCAATATAGAATAATTCTTTCTTTTGATTTAATCGTACAAGTGAAATATAATCAATGTTTTCTTTTTCCTTTTAATATAAAAAAATAGCTGTCAGTGTACATGTCACTGGAGTTTCTTCCTACACTCCAATAATAACATCCCATGAAGAGAAAAAGTCTAAAATCGAAGAAAACCGAAACATTCAAGGAAAAAAATTATTTGAAGAGAAACAGAATCGTGAAAAGAGTAGTACTCCGAGACCTCCCTCTCGTGATGGAATTAAATCATCATCATCATCAGTGAATAATATTAAATCACCCACAGAAGAGAAACCTAAAAAGGATTTCTCTACAATTAAACGAGCGTCATCAGCAAAACCAAAGAAAGTAGTGGAAGAGAAAAAACCGACTACACCAATTTCAAAACCAACTACAAATGGAGGTGCTGGAGATCAAAATAAGAATCAAACTCCACAAAGAAAAACTGTCACTGCATCCGCATCTGCTAATGATAGTGATAAAAATCAACTAATAAATGTTGACAATGACAAAAGTGCTATAATTTCTAAGGAAAATGAATCATCCCCCTCCTCATCATCTGTGCTTGTGAATAAAGAAAATGATGTTGTGGTGCAAAATGTTAATGTTGATAATTTGATTACTGTTGACGACGAGAAGGAAAAAGAAGTTACAGAAGTAGTTAAAACCCAAGACAATGTCAAATCCGTTAATCCCTTTGAAGGAAATAAAGTTCTTGTTGAGATTGATCAAGTAAAAGTTAATGGTATTTCTTCTCCTTCCTCTCCGGATGATGTTGAGAATAATAAAGTCAGTGCTATTGATAATGAGACTGTGAAAGAACAATTAGAACAAAAAGTGGATGCTGTTGTTGTGGCATCGGACAAAAATAAACCAAGTGAACAAAATGATGTTATATTTGATACAAATACTCCTACTACAACAGTTATTAATGAGAATGCAACAACTCCAGTTGCTTCTGCTCCAGAACAAAATGAAGAATCATCCACTGGAGGAACTCAAAAGCCCAAAATTATAAATGAAGGTAACAATGATTTATTCTACATTCTACATTCTAGTAATTGTACTTTTTTATGCATACATGTATTTATTTATTTGTTATTTGTACGTATATGCGTATATGTATTTAATAATTTTTATTTCAATTTTGAACTTTATAAAAAAACAGAGCAAGCTAAAGCGGCCTTAGCTGAAAAGAGTAAGTTTGAGACTTTAAAAATTAGTATAAATTTATCTATAGTAGTAGGAAATATTTCATATATTTATATTTTATATTATGTGTGGATATAATATCCTGTTGTAAATATAGTCTAATTACTAATTACATATTGTTTCATTATTATGATTTGCAGGAAGGTTGGCTCGTGAAGCACAGGTGAGAAAACTCTACTACTTTTCTATATAATGTAATATGTACAAAAAATTTGCATGATAGGAAATTTTAAGGAAAAACAAAAGTATCTGTTTAGTCATACAAAGAATAGTATGACAATATATTACGAGTTTATTATGAACATGTTGTAAAGTTTTCATAAAATTGAAAAGTATAATATTATACAAAACACAGGAAATACTAAAAATATATTTTACATCAAAATGATCAAAGTTTTAGTCTAATTTTCAAAACAAGGACGTCCTCATTAATGTTTTTAATTATGAATATTGAGTATTCGAGCATTTTGTCCTTTTCTATATTTAAAATTACGTTTGATGCGAAGCGTATATTCTTTTCGTAATTATTGTACTATTCATAATAGCAGCGTATGATACGTAATTGAATTAAGACTCGAGAGCGAGATGCGTCCGTGTCAGTCCATGAACAGAAACTTGATTCAAATATCAAAAAATATATAATGTATAAGTAAAGAAAATTGAAAAACCAAATAACGCCTACACTAATTTTTTTTTAATGAATAATTAACTAATTTTATGTATTTTCTTGTATTTTTTTAGATGGCTTTACAAGCAAAACTTGAGGAAGAGGCTCGTCTTGAAGAAGAGCGTCAAAGAAAGGAAGCAGAGGAGGCTGAGAGATTACTTGAAGAGGTATGAATTTTCTTTATATTTTCATGTAGTTTTTACCTTTGTCACATTTATGTCGTTTACAATTTCTTTCTCTGGGTTTGAAACTAAATATGGTTCTTTATTATTATTATACTTTATATCAATTATTTAGGCTCGAAAAGCAGAAGAAGAAAGACTTTTACGGGCAATCCGAGAACGAGAATTGCGAGAAGAGGAAGAAGAAAAAATCCGAATTCAAGAAGAGAAAGAGCGAATTCAAAAGGAAATAGCAGACAAGGAAGCTGCACGAGAGGCTGAAAGAATACGATTGGAAATGGAGGAGCGACTAAAAAGGGAAGAAGAGGAGAGACTAGAGCGCAGAAAACGGGTAGAAAATATCATGAAAAGAACTCGGATTCGAGATGCCGGACAACAACAACAGCCCACAATAGATACCAAAACAAATGACGTTAATCGAAAAAATCAAGAAAATTCACAGCAGCAAGAAAATAATTTAAAGAATAATATCGCGTAATAATGAAATTTTTTATAAAAAAAAAAACAAATCTTTCATCTTCCATTCTTCTCTCTCTCTCTCTCACACTCACTCTGTGTCTTATCTATCTATAATACCCATGTAATTTAGTCGTCTATAATAATTTATACCATTAAAAATTTCATTGCATTTGCTTTCTACTTTGAAAAACAAAGCGCTTTTTTTATTATCTACTCTACATATAAATTTACATTTTCATTATTTCATTCAAAACTTTTAATGCTAATTAAACTAATTATATTTGTATGTCTTTTTTTTAAACTTTTCACAGGCAACAAGAAGAAGAAGAAGAGGATCCTGTAACGATTTCAACATCAACAATCGAGAATACCATGAATTTACAAAATAATTCTTTTAATCAAAATAATAACAATACATTAATAAATTTTGATGATTCAAA
>JAQGBI010000099.1:0-32283 GCA_034698325.1 Sminthurinus elegans | reverse complement strand
GTTACTTGAAATTTTGTTGCTGATTATATACGACTTTCGGCTCCGGTCGCCCCGACGTTCCGTCGAATCTACTGGTATTATACAATTAGGTCTACTCAAACACAAGTATTTATTATTTTATTATTATTATTAAATATTTTCTCATCTCTTAAAACTGTGACTTTTGATTTTTGATGTACATTATTTTAAGTATGAAAAGAAGAGTACTCTTTTACATGTAGTTTTTATTGGGGTAATGTGAAAATAAAAAATTGAAAAAGTAAAAGCGAGCCCCATCTTCAATTCCGCACGAACCCTATTTATGTCAGTTGAATTCAGTTCCCATGTTAAAACATATACGTACATACGTACAGAGTGCAAGGCGCTTTAAGAGCGGTCTTAATAATAAAAAAAAAAAAAATATCGTACTAATTATTTTTTCAAAGTGTTTTATTGATTTTTTTAAAGTTATATTTTTATTCCTACTTAAGTCTGGAAGACATAAATTATTATAGTTTATTCTAAATGATCAATCAATTGTTATCTTTGGAGACAAGTTTTCCTCGATTCCCTAAAATTATACGTCTCCAACTAGAAGAAGACTATAATTATCAACCTAAAACACGACGATATCAAGAAATATTACAAGTACTAGGTATTTATACAAGTAAAAAAAGGAATCAAGTTTTTGTGTGACAAAAAAAAAGAGAGTCCAAGTTTCATATTTTTAATTATAAATTAAGTTGTTCCGTGTGTAAAAAACATAACAATAATAAGATACGGGATATTTAAAAAAAATAAAATAAACTAGACAAGTGTCGTAGTTATAAAAAAAAAGGACTTTAAAAAAATGAATCCTACAGATCCTACACAGCAATTAGCTAGTATCCTTGAGAGGACTGTGTCACCCGGTAAGTTGTATTATTTCATGATTTTACCATTTTATTTATTATCATTTTATATTATAACAAATTAATAAAAGATGAACATGATTCAACTAATTCAATATTATTATTATGATTATTATGAAATATTTTTAAGATTTGCAGTTTGTTTTATATATTATTAGCTTTTTTCCTTCACGAATAAAAAAAATTCATTTTCCGTTAAGTCTAACATGGGATTCCCTTTTTAGTATAATATAATACATTCATGTACATGTGTGCAATAATTCTTTTTATGATAAAACTAGACTTTTCCTAAAAAATATTATAAACAACTTTATTATTATGAAATTTCATTAAAAATACTACAGTATCTAAAAGAGTTTTTTTAACAGTACAATTATAACTATGCTAATGTCTTTAAGTTTTACATTCAAGTTGTATATCTCAATGTATAATAATATATTATTTAGAATGTTATACATAATTATATAAACATGTATGAAGAAAATGTGGTATTTATTTATTTATTTATTTATTTTACTTTAATCAAGAGGCATAATATATTATAAGTAAATTTAAATGTATTGAATGGACTTCAATATTATTGTCATAATATATTATATACCATCCTGAATTTTATTAAATGCCAAAGTTTGTGAGTTCAACAAAAAAAAATTCGTATGAATATAGAATTGTATAATTTTTGAAGGTCATTAGTCAATATTATAATTACAAGTATTCTTTTTCATACATATGACAAAAAAAAAAAGAAAAAGGAAAATTCTAGTTTTCTATGTATATTAGAATTACATTTCAGCTATATCTTTTCTATTTTTATTAATTATGATTATTATTAAATACTACATATTAAAATCTCAAAAGTTCTTTTAATGTCCATTAGCATGATTAGGAAATCCTAAAAATTGTAAACATGATTTAATATTTTATTAAAACCCTTATAATTTTATGGAAGAGATACAACAATAATTTCAACTATATATATACCAATTATTATCCGTTCTGTTTTATATAGCTTTGATATAATATTATATTATGTTTAAATCAAAACCAAAAAGTTGTCATCAAAATAGCTATAATAATATGTTAAAGTTGTAACATGGTTTTTTTACTGAATGAATGTTTTAATAATTTATATATTGACTTATTTATTTCTTTGGATTAAAATAGATCAAAATGAACTACAGGCAGCACAGACTTACCTCGAGCAGGGAGCTCGAGAAAATTTTGTATGTTGTTTTATCAAATTTTTTAATTATCAAAATATTGTTGCTTCTTTTTTTTGTTAAGTACAAAACTGAAACAGACAAAAACATATGACAATGTTATGTTTGTATTCTTTATTATCTATACTTTTTGCATAATAATATATATGTAGTCATAATAATATTATGGTAAACTAATAAGCATACTTTGTTTTGTTTTTATCTGTTCCACTACATACTATATATATAGCCTGTTTACATTCAAAGTTTATCAGAAATCTTGGCACGTCCAATATATAGTCCAGTTGCTCGTATGGCTTCTGGTTTACAATTAAAAAATTCATTAACATCTAAAGATATTAATGTGAAAAGTCAATATCAAGCAAGATGGTTACAACTTCCTGAAGATATACGAAATTATGTCAAGAAAAATGTAAGTTGTCTTAAATGCTCAAAAATAATCATTATAGTAGTTACTAATATAGACGTACTCATTACTCATGCAGATACTCATTATGTAAATTTATTGTAAAGTGTAAATATGCATGTAGACATTTTTTTTATATTTTTATTTACAATGTAGTAAAATATTTAAAATATATTATTATTATGTATTCATTCTTTATAAAATTTTACATTTTCATGATAAAATGAGTGTGTAATTTTGATTATTTATGTTTGTATATCTTATTCTTTAACTATATAATGCATTACAAATGATAAATGTGATGTTGAATGTTTCTATATTATGATGTACATATATATATATATATAGGTTTTAGGAGCATTAGGAACAGAAACAACTCGCCCAAGTTCAGCCGCACAATGTGTAGCTTATATTGGAGTTATTGAATTAACTGTAGGTCAGTGGCAAGATCTAATACAATCTTTAGTAAATAATGTTGCGGGTGCAACTCGAGAGACTGGAGCTGTATCAACGGAACTTCTCAAAGAAGCTTCTCTGGAAGCTATCGGATATATTTGTGCTGATATTGTAAGTCCATAATATATTATATTATTGTATTATTTATATAATTTTGTAATTATTATGTATATATATAAAAAAAAACAATAACACTCAATAATACATTTCCAAAATATAAATGACATTAATAAATAATAATAATTTATCAACTTTCTTCTTATTTTCTTATATAGGACCCTCAAATTTTAGCAACTCAAAGTAATAATATTTTAACAGCCATTGTTCATGGAATGAAACTAGAAGAACCATCAAATCGTGTTAGATTAGCAGCAACAAATGCATTGCTCAATTCATTGGAGTTTACTAGAAGTAATTTTGAAACTGAGGTATGTAAAAAACAAAGCAAAAAAAAAAAGGAAATTATTGAACTCAAAATTACTACTATATTATATATATATTATATTATACAACAAGTATTTTTTGATACATCATGAACACAATAATAGATTTTTTAGTACAATAATAATCAAATTTTATTTGGTTTGGTTTCGTTTTGTTTTAAATTTTAGACGGAAAGACATTATATCATGCAAGTTGTCTGTGAAGCCACACAAGTAGCTGATACACAAGTTCAAGTAGCTGCATTACAATGTTTGGTTAAAATCATGTCCTTGTACTATCAACACATGGAGTATTATATGAATTTAGCCTTGTTTGCAATTACAATGGAAGCTATGAAATCAGATGTAGATGAAGTAGCTCTTCAGGGTATTGAATTTTGGTCAAATGTATGCGATGAAGAAGTAGATTTAGCTATTGAAGCCAGTGAAGCAGTAGAATTTGGACGTCCACCACAAAGAACTTCCCGATTTTATGCAAAAGGAGCTCTCCAATATTTGGTTCCACTTTTGATACAAACTCTTACAAAACAGGCAAGTACCTAAAATCTGTTAAATAATATAATATTATAGTTACTTCTTGTCTAATAATACGTATTATTAGATTTTTGAATTTCTTGCATGAATTTTTATTTTTATTACAAAACTAAAAATTAAAAAGGGAACAATTTTATGAATAGAAAAATATTTTTCCCACATCGCGTATTTAGCAGGAATCAAATGATGATGATGACGACTGGAATCCATGTAAAGCTGCTGGTGTTTGCCTTATGCTTCTTGCAAATTGCTGTGAAGATGATGTCATTCCACAGTAGGAAAAAATAAATATTATTTATTATTCATGTTATACCAAAAATTATTGTTGTATTATTGTCAATAATACAAGTATTATTTTATAATTTCCAAGATATAAATAATAATACATGTTTTTTTCTTCTTCTTCTTCTTTTGTCTATTTCTAGTGTTGTACCTTTTGTTCAATCCAATGTAAGTACTCTTTGAAATTTGTATTGTAATTTATTTATTGGTGTGCTACTACTACTACTAGTAGTTATTAAAGTCAATTTTATATTTCATTTTTTATTCATTCTATAATATGTTGTTGAATAAATTGTTATGTTAATTTTTTAGATTAAGCATGAAAATTGGAGGTTTCGTGATGCTGCAGTAATGGCATTTGGATGTATCATGGAAGGTAAGCAAAATTCATAATAATTAATAATTAATAACAATAATAACCGTAACAGTTTATAACTTAATAACAGGTCACAACAGTTTACTCCCTTTTTTTCCACAATATTTTCCTACTATTAAACCTTTTTTTCTTTTTTTTTATTAGAAACTTTATTAAAATAAGTTTATGCATCTAGTTAGAATAATACATGTCTATATTTAGTCAGATTAATATTATAGTATCAAATTAAAATTACAATAGGTCCAGATCCCACATCAATGAAACCACTAGCTGAAGAAGCACTTCCTACCCTCATTGCTTTAATGAAGGATGAAAATGTCGTAGTAAGAGATACTACAGCTTGGGCCCTTGGAAGAATCTGTGAAGTTGTATCAGAAGCAGCTTTAAATCAAGCACATTTAGGTCCTTTGTTGGATGCTCTAGCGACCGCTCTCGAAGGTAAATTATAATGATGATGATTTTTTTTCCCAGTACTTTGTAATCTATAATAAGTTCTTTGAAACTTAAATTATGTTATCTTTATTTTTTTTCTTGTTCTTATTTTTAATCAATATTACGGAAATATTTATTGTTATGATATTTGTTTTATTTTAAATATTTAGCTGAACCTCGAGTTGCTGCAAACGCTTGTTGGGCATTAAGTAGTCTTGCAGAAGCTGCCTATGAAAATGCTTGTGAAGGACGAGGTGATGAATCCAGAGAACCTGAAACCTACCTTTTGTCGCCATATTTTAGACCTCTTGTTCAAAAATTATTAGCAACTACAGATAGACCAGATGCAGGACAGGTATACATTTTTTTTTTTTTAAATTCTTTCAAATCTTTTTTTTTTTTATAAATATATATTATACAAAACTTATTTTGTAAATACCAAGAATTTGTTAGTTTGTCATAAATTAAAACAAACCATATTTTTTGTTATCACTTGTTATTTTCTATTAGTGTGTATATTATTATAATTTATTTTTTTGATAAATTAATATTATTTTATATTACTATATATAGGCCAATCTCCGTCCTGCAGCTTATGAAGCTCTAATGGAAATGATTAAAAATTCACCTCGTGACTGTTACGGCTCAGTTCAAGAAACTACAATGATAATTATGGAGAGATTACGATCTGTCTTATTAATGGAATCCCATGCTCATGGAGGAGATCGCACACAATATAATGAGCTTCAGAGCTCTCTTTGTGCAACTCTACAAAGTGTATTACGAAAAGGTATAATATTTTTTACAAAGATATTATATATTATTATTATTTTTATTACAAGTTATAAATATATATTTCGATCAGTATGTTTATTTTCAACTATGTACATATTAGTATTAACAATGTTAGAATATGAAAAGGGCAATGTATTAGTTTTGATTGGTGTCCTAAGCAAATTATTTACTTTCATTATAATATATTATGAATCACCTTAATACGGTCATTTTATCTAATTTATATTTTTTATTCCTTGAAAAATTTTCTTCTTTATATAGTTACTCCACAAGATGCTCCTAGGATATCTGATGCAGGTAATTTTGTAAACTTTTATTCAACCTACCTTTTTATTTCAATATATTATAGTTATGAGAATTTTTTATTTTATATTCATGATTCAATGAATGAATGATAATTCATTTTGTAGTAAAAAAAAATGTTGCTTCAGTCCTTTCCTTGGAAAATAATATTATTATTTATATTTGATAATATATATTGCACTTGACTAATTTGTTTAAATAAAATTTTGATGTGTTTTCTGTAGTTATGGATGCATTACTTCAGATGTTAAATGGTGCAGGAGGTCGCTCCGGCGGTGTTCAAGAAGATGCTCTAATGGCTATTTCCACTCTTACTGAAGTAATGGGTGACGGTTTTATTAAATATATGGATTCCTTTAGACCTTTCCTATTATTAAGTCTTCAAAATACAACAGAACATTCAGTTTGTTCCGCTGCTGTCGGTGTTAGTGGAGATATTTGCCGTGCACTCGGGATTAAAGCTTCGCCTTATTGTGACGACATAATGAATCTTTTGCTACAAAACTTAGGGGTAAAAATAATATTTCATTGTCTACGATATAATATAATAACTCATAACAGAGTAATAATATATTCATACATGGTTGTGTAATATAATATAAGTAGTTTTTGAAATTCAGTATTTAAAATTATATCTCTTTTTGTTTTTACAGAATGGTAATGTTCATCGTTCAGTTAAACCTCAAATTTTGTCCGTTCTGGGTGATGTCGCTTTAGCCATTGGACCAGAGTTTAAAAAATATTTAGAAGTTGTTCTCCAAACCCTAGTTCAGGCTTCACAAGCCCAAGTTGATAGGGTATGTTTAAATTATATTATAATAATTATATAATATTGTTTTTGTTTTTAAGAAATTCAATTTTAAGGATATTGTGAAATTTGTAGAGTTTAGTATAATATATGTTAATATGATAATTATTTTTGATGACAATGAAATCAACTAAATATTGAAATGTGATCATTTAATCTTTTTTTTTTTCTTTTTTTTTTTTACTTCTAGACTGACTATGAAATGGTAGATTATCTTTGTGAATTACGAGAAGGTGTTTTAGAAGCGTATACAGGAATTGTACAAGGATTAAGAGGTGAAGCACCCAGTGCAGGAGTACCAGGTGGGCCAAGTACCCCGGATTTGGCATTAATTGAACCTCATTTGCCACATATTGTTCAATTTATTTGTGAAGTTTCTCGCGATCAAGAGAAGACTGATGGAAACATAGCGGCATGTGCTGGACTTATAGGGTAAAATTATGTTATTGATAAACCAGTACTACATCTTTTTTTATTTATTTATTTTTTGAAATTTGTCTCCCATTCACTTGAAAAAGAAAAAAAATACATAATTTTTTTTTTGCATGATTTGAAAACTATAGTTTATTATACATCCATGTTTCATTCATAACTCTTAAATAAATAAAAAAAAACAATTTAATTAAAATTCTTATATATTCTTATGTTTATACAGTGATCTCTTGGTTGGCTACGGTGCAAGAATATTGAGTTTGGTAGACAATGATTTTGTTACTGAGCTTCTAAATGCGGGCAGAAGGTCTAAAACTTCAAAAACAAAAACTTTAGCCACTTGGGCAACAAAAGAATTGAGAAAATTGAAGAGTCAAACATCGGCTGCTGCAAGTTGGTAAGTTAATCATGCTTTTTATTTATTTATTTTTTCAAACAAACTACTTCCGTCTCTGTTTCTTCTTCTTTAACAAACTATATAACCTGACATACATACAAAATATCAAAGCCTTGAGTACGGTTTCATACTGCGGTGAAGTACTTAAGGAAATTCGATAAGTAGTATATTATTATTATTGACCATCAGTTATGCCAGAGTTGTTAAAAAGACTTCTCAACTTCAAGCGCTTTTCTTTCTTTGTTTTCTCTTTCTCTGGTTTTTTTTTTTGATCTAATTGAACTCGGAAAACTTGTATAATGTTTTTGTATCCTTATTTATAATATTTTTATTATTATTTAGCAAGTATCTTTAACATGATACGTATTTCTTTATTCATTTTTATATATATATTTTGTGTTTTCTGTTTTCTAAAGAGTGAATGATTCTTTCTATGTGTGTGTTGAATCTGTGGAGTGTGAAAGATATTTGATTGATTGATCGGTATGGTGAATTGATTGCAGATGAGATTTGTTGTGGAATGAATTGGAATGAAGGAGCAAGGGTGGATGGTTGGAGCGCTGAATGGAAGGACGGAATGAGTGATAATATTTACGCGTGCAAGAGTCGTCGATCGGTCATCCAATTGGTCAATCTCTTCAGTCACATTTATATATTATTAGTTTTAGATTTATATAAATATATATATATATATATATATCCCGTTTTTTCTTTAGAACCAGAGTAAATTTATTCGGGTTTTTTTGCGTACCTTCAAGCCGAACATTTAAAAGTTACTCTGGTCTATAAAATATTTTATAGCGATTTCTCATGTGGGTATGAGTGTATTTCTTTTGTCTTGTAAGTTTGAGTGTCAATCACAAAAAAAAAGAATATATTCAGATATAATATATATATATTTGTCGCGCTCCGACCATATTACCCAAATAAAAATGTTATACATTGTAATTGAAAAAAAAGTAAATTATGTATTTTTTTTCTTCGTGAGCTCTCATGATGTGTGTTGTTTCTCTTTCCCTTCATTGCATTTTATTTTTTTCGGCTTGCTTATTGTTATAAAATTATAATTACAAATTTGTTTATGCTGCTATGTAATATTATGTATTATTATTATACCTAGAAGATACTTCTGCAAAATGTTTTTTTTTTGTTTCCTTCTGAAATTATCAGTTCGTTTCTGTGTATAATAAATATGTTCCTTTATTTATTTAAGTTCACTGCTTTTATTAATAGTATTTAATAATAAGATTATTATTGTACTAGAATAATTACACGCATATGTTTTCATCAATTTTTTTTGAGCATCATACTTTTTAGTTACTCCAAAGGTAATACTTTATAATAATATTGTAATAGAATAATAAGTGGTATACAACAACAAAGTAGTAGAACTGTAGTAGTAGTCTACATGCACATGCTACTGAATAATATTTTATTTTATTCTTCAATAGTTGTAGAGTTTTATGGATAATTTTATTTTAAAGGTAATAATTCCGGTTTTCGTTTTTATGTTGTACTCTCGTGGAGAATGGACAAGAATGTTTCTATTAGAATATATATTATTATAGCTTCAGCAATGCACCATATATTATACACTATTCATCAGTATATTTAATATGTATGAACGTATAAGACACATATTCTAGGCAAAAAAAAAACGTTCTGTACGTATTGAGATCAATTTTAATTTTGAAGCATATATACTGCTAGATGATATCATAAAAAGATTTGAGTGTGCTATGATACAAATAATAATCACATGTAGACTTTACAAAGTTTTGATATAATAATATAGCATCACAGTTTTTGGATGAATTCTGTTCGTATATATATAACAAATGGTTTATTTTTTGTTTGGCAAAGTTGTCTTGAAAATATTCTTGTGAGTATGCGATATACATGTATATATATAATATAAGTATAATATATTATATATATACTTACTCGTACTAGTACACATAGCTGTAAACTGTAAATGCTTCTCTGTCGGTATAGCGTCACATACATACATGTATGTAAGTAAGTATCCTCATTGTTGAAGAATAACATACTTATCTGTTGAGGTGAGAAGTAGGGTAGAAGGTAGAAGGTACATGCATTTATGTATATATATTGTTGGGAGATACACTTCAAGATGTGTACCTGCCCTCTGCGATGGTCATCATTTACTATTTGAATTGTTCATTCCATTAAGAAATACCATACATACATATGTTCGTCTTACAATAATAATAATAATGCTGATGATAATGCTACAGTGTACTGTCTGTCTACTGTGTACACTGAGCAGTGTACAGCATGTAGTAGTTATAGTAGAATGTTGTACTCATATCTGACTTTGTGAAAGGAAGGGAAAAAAGAAAGGTCTCTCCTCTCACTTCTTAATTGTGACTTGAAGAATAAGCATTACTTAAAGTAGTTATATATGGGGAGTGTGTAGTTTTCACATCCGCCATACATTCTACAAGGTGTGTAATCATTTTTATATATTTTAATTCAATTTCCAGAATTACATTTAAAATATTTCAAAGTGTAGTGTTACTTTTTTACATCAATATAGTGCAATAATGAAATTTGATTCGTCCAAATATTAGTTTTTTTTTTGTTTCTTGTTCTTCTCCTACTCAAACTTTCGTATCTGTCGTTCTCATTCTATTTTTGGACGTTTATAATTTTGTGCCCTCATTTTATATTTTGTACTCTTGTTTTATATTACGTATGTGTTTTGTGTGTGTATATGTGTTTCTGTTTTTAAAGTGTAAGTGTCACTTTCACTTTTCAGAATGCCTTCTATGAGGCTGGACCCTTCAGAATCCGAATATAGTGATGATGAACAGACACCTCTAGCACATCATGATATCTACGGAGGAAGGTATATATATATAAAAGCAAATGAATTATTTTTCGTTTTTTTTTTGTTTTACAAATGTGTAAAAACTAATGCTAAGCATACAGAGCTCTTTGTCTACATTCTCCATCAATACATGCATATTTAGCATAGAGCTGATTTATTCTCCATTTACTGGTGTTTTGCAAATTGTACTATTAGTTGTTTACTGATGATACTGCTCATTACCATTTGGTGTTTAGTGTTTTTTTTTTGTTGCTCTTTGTGTCATATTGGAGCAGGATCTACATAATATATATTATATATATAATATATGCATCACGGATCACGAATGTATAATATATGTATCTATTGATTTTGATACATTGATACACATAATATAATATACATAGATGAATAGCCATGTAACCGTGCTCGTAATGAGACAAGTATAAAATAATATTATAGTAGAGGATAACTTCTTATGTAGATTTGTCAGTTATAAGTTATCAGTAAAGTATCTATCGTTCTACGACTTACATAAATTAGTCAAAAACTTTAAATCATAATAATTCTATGTACTGATACAATTTAGATTGAATAGAATATTATAGAATATGAATGTCCAGCTACTATAATGTATAATATAAAATGTGCAATATAATAATGGGAATGTTATTATTATAGTTCTATATTTTCAAAAGCAGGCTACACCTCAAACCCTTATCCTGTATGACACAGACACACACATTCACTCACTCACTCACGTATAGATATTATACATGTAGATATATACATAAAGGACCAACAGTGTAATATATATATATAGCAAGCAGAAACTTTCTTTTACATGTTCATGGTCATCTCATAACCTTTGCCTATTGTTGCAAAACAAAAACTTCATGGGTGGAGTCGTTATGAATTAAGTTTAATACTATGACATAAGGATATGCAAGCTACATATATACAGCAGGGAGCAGTTTGTTCCGTGTCTACTTTGACTACTGTATAGCACATTTAACTACTCCTTAGAATAATAATAATAATAATTAGTAGTAGCATTGTTACTATTCCAATTCTTCTGGGTTAAAAGGAGATTTTTTTTTTATAGATGTAAACGATTTGGAATGGAGAATTTATAATGCATGAAACAAAATCACATAACGTTTAACAAATAACTCATGAAATGAATATCATGTAAAAATGGAAAACACGTTTTTTTTTTTTGCATAAGATTAAATATCGTTTGGCATTTTCTACAATAATTTTTCATACATAATATTGGAATTTTTAGCACGAAGACTGGAGAAAATAAAAATTGGGATGTTTTCCGAAATCTGCCTCAGGAATCGGAAGCAGAGTCGTATGAAGACCAAGCATGTTACCTTTTTATAATTAAGAGCCTGAAAGTGAGTTCATTGCTTATCATTTATGTATAATATATAAATAATAATTATCATTTGTACTTTGATGTATTTTAAGCCTGTAATAATAATAATTTTAGTAATGGCTATTTTTTGGAAACCATTTACATATAATATATTACTTATATAGATTAAGTTTTAAGTTAATCATTCAAGTAAAAAAATTTACATGTATACATTCACTTACGCTTATTTTTATATTTGACATTTTACGCACACTACCCATATAGATATAATATGTTCTTGTCTTGACATGGACTTTTTTCTGTTTACTGTTTATTTTTTTAGGTTTTAGCATATATTGTGACCTTTATTGCTGTATTAGCGGGAGCTGTCATTGCTAAAGGCAGTTTATTATTAATGACTTCACAATTAGAACCTGATAGGACTGTACCGTTTTGTAATATAAAATATGGTAGGTTTTGTCATTCAAATCAAAGAATAAAAAAACTAATTTTATCATACAAAAACTAGATGAACATATTATACAGTATACAGGTACTGAAACCTACAATTTTATTTCATTATGGTTTTCATTGATTTGTAGGAAGAGATAAGCAATTGGAAGCTAAAATTTCAGAGGTTGAGAGAATTTCTTGGATGTGGGCAATTTTATTTGCCTTCCTTGTTCCTGAAATTGGGACATTCATCAGATCCCTTCGTATTTGTGTTTTCAAATCATGGAGAAAACCAGGCACTGTGGAATTTTTAACAACATTTTTCTTTGAAGTGAGTCTTAAAAATCTTGATTGAGAGTTCGAAGTCATTTATATACATACATATACGTATAAGTTATCACAATTTTCCATAGTCCACAGTCCACACTCTTCTTTTGTGTGTGCTTGCATTGAAATGACTTCTTGTTTTTTGTTTTAGTTGTTTTTATTTATACTTTAATGTTTTTTTTTTTGCTATTCTTTATTTTTTTTGCACTATATTCTAGTCATGCCATGCCATTGGATTGGCACTTTTTGTTTTCTATGTCCTGCCATCAGTTAATGTAGTTAAGGGCGCAATGCTCACAAATTGTGTTTGTCTTGTTCCGGCTGTTTTTGGTAATTTTTTTTTGTTCTATGTATATAATATATAATATACCAGCTTCACTAAGCACATTGTTAATTTCAATATGTTTTCTGTTTCGTAACGTTTTGTGACGACTTTATGTATATTGTAGAATGTTGTTCATCATTCCTGTTTGTTTTTTTTTTAAATCAGCCGTGCAAGATACACGTGATAATGCTTTTATAACTTTTAATGAATAGGAATGTTATCTCGACATCCAGAAAATGATGGACGGCCAAGATGGTTTTTAAAATGTGCAATCGATATTGTTGCAATAGTTTTTCAATTATCGGGTTTATTGTTGTGGCCATTATTTTCTTCCGATTCAAATTCAAGGCAGTGGCTATTACCATTATCTGCAGTCCTAATTTCCTGTGGCTGGTGGGAAAATTATGTTGACAGTTCGTCTCCTTTCGGTAAGAAACTTTTGCAATCATGTTTTTTTTGTGTGAAATATTTTGTGAAAAAAAAAATGGAGACTTGATTGACTTTTTTAAATGATGTACACATGGTTTTGATGTATTATAATATGTAATTAATTACTTTATAATATATATTTACTCCTTACAGCTCCAATAAGAGCCTTGGGTAAAATGAGAAAGAATCTCGTCCATACTCGTTATTTTACATACATCTTTGTCTCGATTTGGAAAATGCTAATATTTTTCGCTGGAATGCTCTTTTCCGTTTGGATTGCTGGAGGAAACGTTAGCAATCTGTTTGCCAACTTTTCAGAATCTTTTTCCTCTCATGCCATAAATGTGACACAGGTACATTATAAACATGAATCATGTATGATAAAAGAATATAAAATATTCCTATAATATTTATAAAATATGTTTCAACCACAGAGTTATGTATGATAAATCGGAAATGTGGTTCATTATAATAACTATTGTCACTTGTAAATATGTAATGTATGGATTTTTATTTATTTAAAGGTAAAGTATAATACTTTGACTGAAATTTCACCCGACTCGCCAGATACTCTACCACTTCAAGAAATTATCAAGGAAGCTTCAAATTCTAATACTGTGACACATACGCTTTTCATACAAATCCTAGCATCATACATCTGCTACATATTTGGTTAGTAGTAGTTTTACATTATTTATATATACATGAAACATTATATTATGTGTGTATTTTTGTTATTCAAATCTTAAACACATATGCATTCAAAATTAATCATTCATTTTTGTTTTTTACAAAAAAAATTTCCCTTTAGGTAAATTTGCGTGTAAGATTTGTATTCAGGGATTTAGTTTTGCTTTTCCCGTAAGTTTAGCTGTCCCTGTTACACTCTCAATACTAATTTCCTTGTGTGGACTTCGAAGTGAAAATGCATGCTTTTGGAGTAATGTTCTGCCTCAGTACGTGTACTGGAGTTGTCCAAATGGTGACAACCTTATCTCTGACTTTATCTTTAAGGAGGTAAGCTTACAAAAATTTCCACTTTATCATGACAAGCATTAAATATGTAGCGCACAGGTGTATAGTGTGTACTATGTATAATGTATGCACACATGCATAGCATGAGAAGAGATGCTTAATGCGAAATTCCTTCGTCTCTATAAACTCTGAATATACTTTAATGAAGAAGAAAAAAACATTACAAGGTTTCTTATGCATTCTTTTGTGTATTTTTTATTATTATTTTAAAATGTAGTATGCATGGGTTTGGTTATTGTGGCTGCTATCACAAACTTGGGTGGCGCTACATTTATGGACTCCAAAATGTGAACGTTTGGCAAGTACAGAGCGTCTCTTTGTCACTCCGATGTATAATGCTCTTCTAATAGATCAGTCAATGGCCCTTAATCGGAAGAGAGATGATGACAACGATATTAGAACTGATGAGGTAGAACAAGACCCTTCTGAAACTGACTATGAGGAAATCCGATCCATTGACTCGTCTCATAAGGAAAAGGATAGTAAATTCAAAGCCGACACTATACCAAGAATCTGGGCATGTGCTACTATGTGGCACGAAACGAAAGTAAGTGAATAATATATGTATATACATATAATATATTATGCATAATTCATACTATTAGACTCGTCTTTGAACATTAAAATAATGCACAGTGTAAGTGCATATGGTAGTACAAATTGTGTTTATATTGATATTATAAGAGAAACTATACATACCTATATAGATGATATGAAGATTTTTCAGATATATTGTACATAAGTAGGTACATGCATAATGCATACTATGTAGACATACATATTATACACCTTTTAGGTAGACTGTCAGGTTTTTTGTTGTTGTAGTTGAAGTTTTTTTTTTGTCTGTAGAGAGTAAGAGTGGATATGATAATTGCTCTAGGCTAGAATTCCTAATGTTCTTTGGATATAATATGAGATTGTTGTTCGCTTCTTACATTGTAGATAACATGTTGTACAATGTACATCATTACACGACACACTATACACAGATAGGTGTCCTTTATATTTTATATGTACATGCGTGTATCGTGTATTGTGCATTATGCATAATATATTATGTATGTTGTATTATTTGTAGCGTTGGCGTATGTATTACATGTATGTGTATTTTATATTTATAATGCTTCTAATGAAAAAAAAAAAAAAACAATTTTAGGAAGAAATGATGGAGATGTTAAAAAGTATCTTTCGAATGGATGAAGATCAATGTGCTCGGCGTGTAGCCCTTAAATATTTTGAAGTTGTTGACCCCGGCTACTATGAATTTGAGAGTAAGTTTTAAAACTTATTTATATGCATTGTAATATAGTTAATAAATTCTGAAAGTCTAAAGACGTCGTTTTTTTTAATGGATGCATGTATTGTGTATTATACAATTTAGTAAAACAAATGGTAAAACATAAAAACATTATATTGATCGTAAATCATAAATTGCAAAACCAAATGATGATTCTGATTCTGATCAATGTTTTTTTACTTTATTATTATTATTATTATTATTTAGCTCATATCTTTTTTGACGATGCTTTTGAATTGAGAGATGAAGGAAGTCTAAATTCTCCAATGATAGTAAATCCTTTCGTCAAATTAATGATTGACACTATTGAAGAAGCTGCATGTCATGTTCATGAAACTCAAGTTCGTATTAGACCACCGAAAAAGATACCAACTCCTTATGGAGGAAGACTTGAATGGGTATTGCCTGGAAAGACAAAAATGATTGCTCGTAAGTACAAAGTGTTTACAAAAAATAGTTTTAATAATTCATCAGTTATGATATATGTTACTTGTATTGTATACTTTCAGTAAATTTTTCACTCTCACTTTAAATTTCTATGTCCATATGATGTATTCATGTATTGTTCTAAAGTTCAACATGTAAAAATGGTGTCCCCCATTGATTTTTGTGATTTCAGATTTGAAAGATAAAGGAAAGATTCGTCACAGAAAGCGATGGAGTCAAGTAATGTACATGTACTATCTTCTTGGACATCGACTCATGGAATTAAACATTCCTGTAGCAAGAAAGGAAGTAATTGCGGAAAATACTTATTTGCTTACATTGGACGGTGATATTGATTTCCATCCTCATGCTGTGGAACTTCTTGTGGATTTAATGAAGAAAAATAAGAATCTTGGTGCTGCTTGTGGAAGAATTCATCCCATCGGGACAGGTCCAATGGTGTGGTATCAAATGTAAGTATTTCTTTTTTTTTGTACACAATTATATTTACAATCCATGAAATGATACATTATTAAATATAATAATATAATTGATTTATATATATGCATCATATTATTGAATTTAAACTATAAATTTTACTTCTTTGATTCTTCTTTTTGACAGGTTCGAATATGCTATTGGTCATTGGCTGCAAAAAGCTACAGAACATATGATTGGTTGTGTACTTTGTTCTCCTGGTTGTTTCTCTCTTTTCCGTGGAAAAGCTTTGATGGATGATAATGTAATGGCCAAATATACCACTAGATCTGATGAACCTCGTCATTACGTACAATACGATCAAGGAGAAGATCGTTGGCTCTGTACTCTATTACTTCAAAGAGGATACCGTGTTGAATATTCTGCTGCTAGTGACGCTAAAACTCACTGTCCAGAAGGATTTAATGAGTTTTATAATCAACGTCGTCGATGGGTTAGTTAAAGCTCTTGTTATAAAATTTAAAATTGAATTAAAATATACCGCAAGGAAAACATTTTTTAGATTTTTGATAACACATAACACATATCATGTATAATATTTAAGCATGTATAAAACTAATAAGAGTACAAATGATTTTGTTCATAAAGGTTCCATCAACTATGGCCAACATTATGGATTTACTATCGGATTATAAAAGGACAATCAAAGTCAATCCGGATATTTCTTTGCCTTACATTTCTTACCAGTTTATGTTGATGGCAGGTACCATCTTGGGACCAGGAACAATTTTTCTCATGTTGGTTGGTGCTTTTGTGGCTGCTTTTAGAATTGACAATTGGACCAGTTTTGAATATAATTTGTATCCCATCGTCTTTTTTATGATTATATGTTTTTGTGCTAAAGCAGAATACCAGGTAAATACAATGTAGAAAAAAAAAAGTTGAGATATATATATAATTTCCTGTCTTTTTGTTGTTTTTGTATTTCATGTATTACTTCATATTGAATATTTGTATTTTATTTATTCATATTTTTTCTCATGAATATGTTGTACTTTTTCCATTTTACAGTTAATAGCTGCCCAAATTTTATCGACTCTGTATGCACTGGTGATGATGGCCGTATTAGTTGGTACGGCTCTTCAATTAGGAGAGGACGGTATTGGTTCACCTTCTGCAATTTTCTTGATTTCACTCTCAAGTTCATTTTTCATAGCAGCTTTACTACATCCACAAGAATTTTGGTGTATTGTGCCTGGACTATTGTACCTTTTATCTATTCCATCCATGTATCTTCTTCTTATCATTTACTCTTTGATCAATTTGAATGTTGTCTCTTGGGGTACTCGAGAAGTTGCAACCAAAAAATCCAAGCAGGTATGTAATGATTTTTTCAAAAAAAAACGAGAAAAAAGAAAAGTAATTAGTACATCAACTTTTCATGGTTCTCCTTAATAGAAAAAACAGAATTAAATATAATAATGTTTTTGACCTTTTTATGTTGTTTACAAAAAAAAAACAAAAACTCTAAATAGGAATTGGAAGCGGAAAAGAAAGAACAAGAAGAAGCCAAAAAACGTGCTAAAAAGTCTGGATTTTTGGGATTTATTCCTGGAGGTGCTAATGATGATACAGAGGGTTCACTCGAATTCTCCTTTGCTGGTTTATTTAAAGTCATGTGTTGTACACACCAGAAACCAATTGATGAACGTCAACAGTTACTCCGGATTGCTGATTCATTAGAAAAAGTCTCAAAACGTCTGGATACTATTGAAAAGTAAAAACTAACATTCAACAATCATAATAGTTTTATAAAACTTCCTTGTTGTAAAAATTCCTTTTTAAAATGTCCTTGGGATTTATATTTTTTTTTTCTTTTTCTTTCATTTTAGAACGGTCGAAGTTCCAATTGCTACTCGTCGAAGATCTGGTGTGGGTAATGGCACTGTCCCTCGTAATGCAGAAGATGGTAGACGAAAAGATGGAGAAGAAGGTGGTCATACAGAAGGAGATGAAAACAAGGAGGATGACGATGATGAAACTTCTTCATCAGGTAATGAATCGTATAAATAATAAAAAAAAAACACTTTTCTTATGATTTATACCTTATATATTATATTATGTATACCATAATATTATAACCGTATGTTTCATATATTTACTGAACTGATTAAATGTTTATTTACAATCTTTTCTTAGATACAAGAGAGAGACGAGATGATCTTATGAATCCATATTGGATTGAAGATAGAGATTTAAAACGAGGAGAAGTGGACTTTTTACCTGGACATGAAATTTCATTTTGGAAGGATTTAATTGAAAAATATTTAAAACCTATTGATGCAGACAAAAAGAAAGAGGCTCGTATTGCTTCAGAATTAAAAGACCTCCGTACGCGATCAGTATTCTACTTTTTCATGATCAATGCCATCTTTGTCCTGATTGTGTTTCTTATGCAGTTGAACAAAGATCAACTTCACATTCGTTGGGTATGTTTTTTTTTTTAGAAAAAAGAGAAATCAATTTGATGTGAAAAGAATTTTGATATTTTGACATTCAGTGTTTTATAATAATAAGTATTAATAATATTACATTATACTATAATATTATAAAATAATAACAAGAATAATAATAATTATTGTTTCTTGTTCTCAATTTTATTTCACAGCCTTTGGGAATCAAAGAAAATATTACCTTTGTAGAGGAAAAGGTATGAACTTTTAATAGTTATTTTTTATTGCTTGAAATTACAAACATGATTTTGTGTGGACTTTAAGATTAAGACTATAAATAGTGCCTTTACAATGACATATAATCATTTTATTCATTATTTGTTGTCCACAGGTTATAATTCAAAAGGAATATCTACAACTTGAACCTATTGGTTTAGTATTTGTTGGTTTCTTTGCTCTCATCTTGATTATTCAGTTTATGGCAATGTTGTTTCATCGATTCGGTACACTATCCCATATATTGGCAGCTACTGAAATTACTGGTTGTACAAAAGACATTGATCCAATCAGTAAAGATTCTGCTGTTCAGAGAGAAGGAGTTCGTCTTATTCGAAAGTTTCAAAGATTACGAAACTTTGATGGTATGTATATATATAATAAATTCAGTTTTTTTTTTCAGTCTAATGAAACTTTTATCATCTCATAATAGTATGTGTATGAATATAAAATAGTCAGTTTTTTCTGATACAAAGAATATAATATTGAAAATTTCACACACATTTTTGTATTGAAATTTTAGGAGACAGTGACAATGGCCATATAGGAGCCCCAGGAGATGTTGCAAAACGTAAAACTATTCATAATCTGGAAAAACAAAAGGAATCTAGAAGACAAGTTGGAACATTAGATGTTGCATTTGAAAAGAATTTCAAAGAGATTCTTAACTGTAAGCTCAAAAATTTGACAGACCATATTAAATTATTAATTTGTAATAATATATGATAAATAAGTACACTATAGTTATTGGATAAATACATGGATAACTCTAAAAGTGTCGATATATAATATGATATTATAATTTTTGTCATTTTTCCCAAATTTTTTAGCTCCTGATAAGCAAGCCAAGTTGTTCAGAGGGGATAATTTTGAAGTTACTTTCCAAGCTCTTAAAGAAAGAAGAAGTACTGTTTTAGAACGAAGAAGTTCTGTAGTTGAAAGAAGGAAATCTCAAATGGAGACTCTCAAAGGACCACCTCCAAATGGTGTGACTAATGGGACACTTGTACCATCCTCTGCTGCTTCCAGAACAAGAGGAAAAGCTCCAAAACCCAAAATTACAAATATTGACTTTACAAATGGTAGTGGGCCGCCCAATCGAGTTCCCACTTTAACCGTACCCGCTCCGGGTGTAATAAATCAGGTAAATAAATAAAAAATCATGTAATATTTAATATTATATGTAACATAAGATTAAGATGTTTTATGTTGTTTCGATTGTATACTCTGTAATTGATTATTATCTTTTTTAGTACATATTTTACTCGTTTTACAAATATAGATATATTTTGAATTATTTTTAAAGGCTTATGTTCCTGATGATATTCAAATGTACAACATTCAACAGAATGGAAGAAATCCTTATGAATGGAGAGACCTGGAGAATGGAGAGGGAGATTTACACAATCCAAGAGAGCGTCCATACAATGGAAATTGGAAAGAACCTGGAGGTGGAGGCAGTTGATTAACTTGAGCAGTTAAAGAAAATTGAAAAACTGTTATATTTTCATGTTATTTATGTTATTATCATTATTATTGTATAGCTATAAACCGCCAATTAAGTGATATTATATATAAAATACGCATACGAAAAATTTTCTCCATTTTTATTCGTAGATATATATATATATTATTATAGTTTTTGTTCCAATAATGTTCTTCTACAAAGACTAATAATAGAAAAGAAGGAAGAACTTTTCCATTGTAAAAAAAGGAAAAAATGTAATTGAATTTAGTAATATGAGTCAATCAGACAGGACTGTATATATATATTAGATAAAAAAAATGATTCTCGATTACTGAAGCTCATTGTGAATCATTTTGTACTTCCACTCTCCAGTGAATTTAGTATTATTATATGTTTTGTAGTATGTGAAACGTTTTTCAATGCTCAGTGACATTTTTTATAGTCTACATATATATATATATATATATACAATATATTATATAGTTGATTATTATACATTAGCGGGCTCTAAGACTTTTTTTAATGAGAAAGTATTATACATTGATATAATTAATGTGGTGTCTTATATTATCTGAAACTTTTTTATTATTTATTGAATTTTTTTTCGTTAGATGTAGACATTTTGTACCAAATTAGCAAGACTTTTAGGACAATCAAATGACCTAACAATTATTATTACAATCATAAAACAATGTTATAAAAATATTGTACTGCTCTATATATTTTATACGTAAAGATATTTCATAGGCTGTAACTTGAGTTCAACTTTAAACTTTATGGAATATGTATCATTCATTTTATTTCACCCAATTCTTGTTTTTCTTTCGTATTGTTAAAATTCAACAAAAAAAGAACTGCGTTTTCGTTTTCTTTTATCTAAATTTGGATTTTTTGTTATAAAAATAAGGGTGCTTACAATCTTATAATCGCGTATACACTACATTTTATTATTATTATTTAACAAAGACTCATAATGTTTTTTTTTTGTTTTGTTGTGTTTTACTCAAGACGATATTTTTTGTACTTTTTTACTTAAATGATGTAACTCTCATTATAACCCTTGAATATGTTTTTATTCATAAAACGTAAAATGAAACTTTATACAGGTTAAAAAAGAAACCAAATAATATAATATAATACGTAATATATATATAGAATGTATTATATACATACGCAAAAATAGGACGGGAATTCTAGTATTTAACAAATGATTCTCTCTCTATGTTTTTTTTTTCAAAAGTAGGAGTACTGTGCGTATGCATGTAGGTTTAGATAATATAATTGAAAAATAAGCAAAGTAAGAGTAATCAATTGTAGATATAATACTAAACAGATATATTATTTTCTTATGATTTTGTACTTTTTTTACGTTGTTTTTTTGTACGCTGTACACTGTACACAATACTTTTTGTACTTTTATACTATAACATAATATTATTATACATCGATAAACCAACAATGAATGTTGAATATTTTTTTACAAAACGATGATAAAAAACGAAACCATAATATGTGCACATATGGTTGAAGAAAAAATGAAGAAGAATATGAAATGACAATTTTGATAATGAAAACATGACGCTCTATATTAGCCACTGAAAAAGGCAAAGAGAAAGAAAGAATAGCATTTTCTTATTTATGTCAAAAAGATATATAATAAAATAAAAAGAGAAAATTTGAAATTCAAAAGTTTAACTTATATATACTGTCTCACACACACATGGTTTTTCTTTTATTTATTGGATTAGGTGCATGGTGCATTATAATGAAATAAAACTGATCACATTTCAAACAAAATATCATTTATTTGTGTGTCTCTCTGCGTATATGCATGGATAAAAATCACAGTTTGTTTCACCTAAACTAAAAGACAAGGAAAATAATGATTTTATAAGAAATGTGACTATTAAAAATGTACTACTACAGCGGTAAAAGCCATTTAATTGCTGTCTTATCCCAAGCATTTTGTATACACTGGTAAAGTAGAGTAGTGGATTTTGGCATACACGCTTGATTTGGATCACGATATTATAGGGGTATAGATAAGCCTCGATATGTCGGGTTGTTCATTTTACATAAGTAATATTATACATGGACCATTGGTTAACGCCACCCACATATTTACCGTGTATAGTGCCCAGTCCGGCAAATGCAAATATCATGTCTGTTCTACTACATAAGTACGTGACAGCAAAATTGTGTGTGAGTGTCTCGCTACTCGGTGTATGTAATATAGTTTTTACCTTTTCAAGTACCTCGAATCGGGAAAAGCAGAAGACTGAGCATGCACCTTTCCCGTTTCCGACTATGATATACGCTATAATACTCACCTGTACACTATATATGCTGTGTATACACATACTTTCCAATACCCACGCAAAAAAACTACAACCCACATTCATATTTCAAATGTAACAAGTTAAGTCTACACAGTTACATAACACAAAGGCATTGGAATAATTCAGAAAAATTAATGCTTTATCATTATAATGTCAAATTAATTAACAGTGTAGACTTGATTAATTTGTAAGACTTTAAAGTTTAACTTATTTTATACGTTACTTACATATAGTATAAAAGCTTTATTTTACTTTTTGTCCGCTTTCTTTTCTAACAGAAGCCGGATATATTTTTTTAAATATAATATGCATTCTAGATTATAGATTACACTCATTAAAATAAAAAACTTGCCTTTCCTTGATCCTTGATTCTAAAATAATGCAGGCATTGAAAGGAGTTTATGCTTTACGTTTAAAAAAATGAATTCCATATGTTCAAAGTTACACAAATATGATGTATAAATTATTGAAAAATGTAGTGGAAACGAAATAATTTAAATTGTCGTATCTCCTATTGTACCATCATAGTCATTTTGATAATAATTTAAAATAATTAATTGAAAGTATATAATTTATAGACATACTGTGTAATGTATAATGTATATCGTATTGTATAATGCAGTATACTTATTATGCATGGTGAAATAAACAGGGAGTGTGGAATGGAGAGAGGTAGACGGCAGGCGGTAGAATCGGAGAAAAAAAAATCAGTTGGGGAAGGTAAGGAAAATCGCAGTGAAAGTAGGATGGAAACAACCTACAAAGGAGGACAGACACTAGAGACAGCGCAGCAACGAGTAGATATACTTATGGGTGTACACATTACACAAAACTAGTATGAACTATGAACTGTGTAGGTTTGTAGTTTGTATGATGTATATATTATGTAGTGTGTCTGCATGAATGGAGTATGTAGGTAGAAAGCTTACAATTCGCTTTTCATTGAAATGTCAAATCGTCATTCAAAATTGAAAATATAGTGGCACTTCATAGTTTCTGCAGTCATATTAGTTATGAGCTAATATGATGCATGCATAAATAGCACCAAATGGTTGATTTTGCACAGTACTTTAGAAAAAAAATGAGTACTAAAAACTAGATAGAAGGAAATAGGGAATGAAATAAGCAATTATAAGCTGTATTGTCGTAGGAAAAGTAGAAAGTAGAAAAATATATTTTTGCCAACTACGATTATATAATATTCTTACATTTACTAAAATAAAAAATTTCAACAATAATTATCTTATTTTGATGAAAATTATCGTATTTTGTCTTGTTTCTTCGTCTGTTTAAATTTATTAACGTGTTAAAAGACATTTAAAAGAGCACATCTTTATATTATGACAAAAGCAAAAACCCTGTATTTGAAGCCTCATAGTTAGGATCAAAAAAATGCATTGAATTTATATTCATGCCGGAAATCAAGGAACCACAACGCGTACTTATTCCATATATATATATTTTATCTTTTGAGTGTTTGGAGTTTTGAGTATAGTTTCACATAGAAGGGAGAAAGTAAGAGCAAATTGGAGAAAAGTAAGAGAGAAAGTTAGATTTTGCCGAGTCCCGAGTTCCGAGTATAAAGTATAGCATCACTAAAAATAATGACGTCATTGTTCTTTCGACGTCATAGTTTCTGGGGACCAGAAATCGAAATAGTTGCTGTGGGGGAAAGCTCTCTGTGTTACACAATGCACGATTCAGCATCTTATGTAGTGGCATTATTATTATTATTATCATCATCATCATCATTATAATGGCAAAATATCAGTGCACACTCAAACTTCCTGATCCTGATCTCGCCTCTTTTCATTGTACATATCTATATTATATGTATATATATGTAATGTGAATCATGTAGAGAAAGTATGAAGGATACGGCGTGTCTGGTTGGAGTTGGATAAGAATGAATTTGTCTATACACTTCCAAACATTACATATAACATATACATACAGTATGTACATAAAAGCATACATAATAGAACACACGATAGAGCCACTCGCCTAATATTAAATACATGAATGAGTGACATGAACAGAATTCATGATGTATTCGAAGTAGTAGCAGTAAATTCATGACCGTATAGTATAACAAGGAGAATCCAGTTTGGTCTATTCACATGATAGGCCTCATGAACAATTTTCACGGGAGTTTTCTCTCTCTCTCTCTCTTCCATTACTTCCTTTCCTCTCTCCTTCTTTCCCATTCTCTAAATGGACTGGATGAATGACGCAAATGCTACGTCATAAGAAGAAAGACGTCATGAGGAGGAGGAAATTATTCGGTTGGGAGAAAATCGTCCCGGGTTCTCTTTATATATTGGAGACACTGAATTTTCTCTTCAAAGCTATACACGTGTTTCTGCTGGACGGATCTGTGGTGGTTTTCTGTATCTGATCTGTATCTTTTATCACAACAATTACACTTATTACGCTACACATAGTTGAATTAACTTCAAGTTTATCGTTGATCATTTATCAGAACATAAACTCAAGACTCAACTAGTTGTCCAATTTCATTATAATACAAATACCAATCACCAACAACAATATAACAATAATATATAAACTGTGCAGTTTTTATTTCCAAGTTCAGCAGAAACAGTATAACTATACTCTACTACAATACCAGATAAAGAACAATAGTGTAATAAAATAAAATAATACATAAAGACTAACAATACCTACATAAATAAATAAATAAATAAATAGTGAACAGAAACCTAATAACTCTATCGTTCTCATCATCATAAAAATCAAAAATAAAGATATTTTAAACACTTGACATAAACTACTTGTATCTTGTGTGTACAAGAAATAAAGTGGAAACTACACTAGCATAATAATAAAGTTATTACATACCATAAAGCTACCTAGATTTCCATCTCACCTAGTCATAAACTATATAAAGTAAACTACTAAATACTAAAGTATACAAAACCATTTGGAACTCGGAGGAATAAAATATATTTATATACACACACAGTAATAATAATAATAATTCCATAACTGCCTTTATATACATTAAACACAACTGTACCATATATAATATATATATTACACATTATAATCCACTAATACAAGAAGAAAGATAAAGTTTTAAAAACAAGTTGCATATCATATATATTTATGTACATTATTTATTAATTCTCCAGAGATTTACCTATAATATAACAATAACACAAACTGTACACTGAAACACTCACTGGAAAGTCAAGACAAAAACCAAATACCTGTTTAAAAAGTGATTATTTATATGTACCTGTTTGTGATTTGTAGTGAAGTTCTCTGTTAACATTGTACCTGACAACTGTACCTATTACTTGTTGTGTATAGTGTATACATACAACAAGAAGAAAGAGCAACAGTGAAAGTACTCAAATACTTTTACTCTTGACAACTTACAACTAACGCTGTTTCATCATATCAGTCATCAATCTGTATATTGTAGCAAAAGGTAAGAAATAAAAAATATATTTAATACACCTGTAACCTATAACATGTTACTTACATACTAATATACTAATATTACATTGAGAGTTAATACAAAGATAAAGAATGTAAGAGACACATAGTTGAAAGTTAAAGTACACATACATGGAAAAGTGAACAACATGATTACAAAGTTATGCAGTGAATATAGTGAAAGGAAATGGTTGTAGTGATTCATATTTTACTTTTTCTTCCCTATTTCTTCTAAATACTATTTGTGAGATTAGTTAATGTTTATTAGTTAATTATTAGTAGTCAAGACTCCAGATGATCTGTGACAGCATCCTAATTTTAGTCGACTGTGTGTGTTTATGAGTTATGAGTTATGGATTGGTAAAGGGAATGATTACATTAGCAAAATTTCTCGTTCTCTAAGCACGTGGAGTTGGACCGGGGTTGCAAAAGGAAAAGCAAAAGTATTGTATAGTGGTTATAACGTCTTGGTTAGTATGACGTCAATTGGTAAATACGTCATTGAGATATGACGCCAGCAGAGCCGGGCGTCGTCGCCTCTTTCGGATCGATGAAACCAAATTCAGATCTCTTTCAGACCTTTTTTTTTCAGTCTTCCTTTCACTCTGTTTCTCTCTTTCTCTCTCGCTCTTGCTCTTCACTTCTCAGTCAGACCACTTCAAACTGTGACTCAATAACTGCAAAAAGCTGCATACCGCGTTCTCTTCTTCTTCTTTATCTATATTCTGTATTGTACACAGTACACACAGAGACTTACACTCGCATCTAAACTGTATTCAGTATTCAGTATTGCTATGTACAGTGTACAATAGCGTAGAATATTATTATATGCAATCTATGATGCAGTCCAGTCAATGACGTAGGATTTTCTCCCCTCTTCTTCTAAACTCGCTTCTATTTATCTGTCTGTCTCTCGCTCTTGCTCACTCCTTTTCTCTCTAGTTCTCTCTCTTTCGCTCTTTCTCTATGTTTCCCTTTCAAATCACAGCTCCACCTTATATGCATCTCGACTCCAAAAATAATTTTACCAATAAATCTCGTATCTATTTACAAAAATTGTCACAACGGCTGTGTCCGTCTTCCAGCTCACACAGCTCCTACCATATGCAACGTACTTACAATGCACAACAAGTATTTAAATATTTAGATTGAAATTTTTCACTAATTTTTGAAAAAGGTTTCATCAACTTTTATATATATATATTATAGTTCTCTTTGGTATACATCATATGCATCATATTTATTGACATGATATTCAATCTTTAGCATAATAAATTGAGATTACTAAATAATATAGAATATTATATACTTGTTAAAAAAAAAAACTTGTAAAAAAATACATCAAAATCTCGTTTGTTCAATTGTTTTAGAATGCATCATAAACGTATTTTTATTCATTTATTCCAGAGACGGCCAAAGAGGAAAATTCCCATCATTATGATATGATGTTATTTCAGTTGCGCTTCTTACTCCTAACTTCTAAAGCAAAAGTACCTTTCTGCTTACAGCTTACAGTACGATTAATGGATTATACACCTCATGAATTTTGAACAAAAAAGGCAGCTAGGTAATTTAAAAAAAAATGCATATAATATTATAGATAGCAATAATTATTATTATTGTTATTATCACCAAAGTTTGCAGTTGCACTAATCGTGTTGATGGAATATATGAAATATTATGAATTATGATGTTGTTTGTAATTCTGTTGTACAAATATCAAAATCACATGAAATATGAAATGTGCATTACGAATGCATATTGCACAAGATGTGACAAGTATGCATAATATGTGTATTGGTTATATCGTTTATCATACACATAAATATGGATATATTTAATTAGTGAATGAACGGAACAGTGGATGAAGGGGGACTTTTGAGATACTTTATATTTCTAATGAAAACACTGTCAAAAAAATCACTGCATAAAAGCTATATGTACACTTTTTACACAAAGTGTGTACAATATGTAGTACGATGTACATATAATATGTGATGATATTTTTATTATAGAAAAGTACCATAAATGATTTTTTCTTTCCATTTTTTATACTTTTTGTTGTCCAAGCATGAAAAATTTCATGAGTATAAATTCAAGTATGAAAATAAATTTACTCATACTTATGCACAATGTTAATAGTCAGTTAAAATACCTGGAAAAAGTAATGAAATATGAGAAAAAATGGTGCATTTTTTAGGTTTTGTAGTTTAGTTGTTGTACACAATCATCATTATCATCATAAAGGGACAAAAATACAGGCAGAAAACGAATATTATCATCATTTCTGGACTATTTTTTTTCTCTTTTAGTTATTAAAAAATTGATGTCAAAGGAATTCAAAAGGAATAATAATAATGTAGTAATATAATAATGTAGTCGTTTGAAAATTGTTGGTCGTAATCTGTAGAGGATAATAATAATAATGATAATAATATATAATATAATATGGAGAGATAAGTAGGAGGGACTGGGAACAGATCATAACAGTAAAGAAACATTTTAATAATGTACTTTCTCTTTTATACCTATTCTTTCCTTCGCTTCCGCTTGCTTTCTTTGTGAGTTGTAGATGGTAGACATATAGGTATATATATTTACTAGTTACTACTATACTAGGATTTTCTCCGAGTACTTATTATAATGTGTTGTCAAATAAAGACATGAGTAAGGATTTTTTTTACAAGTTGGATACCTATGACTGTATGCCTATTTTGTGGAGTATGGAGTGTGGACGGGTCCTATAGTCATAAATCATATCGATTTCCAAGGAAAAGAAAGGGAATTAGAAGAGACAAAGTTGCAAATTTATGAAGCGACGAGCAAATAAGCAATTCAATCAAACAACACCGAACAATAGGAGTTCAGTGAGCGTGGAGAAATTTTGGAAATGCCAGTAAGTTTGATGAGTCCCTAGAGACATAGGTATAGAAAACTGGGGTCTCATGAGACTCCCTTCTAAACATATTAAACAAACGACCCTTGACTTCAATAATCATCCATGCCATGATCACAATCATCTTCTCCTTAGTCCTCATTGTTATTCCATTCCATATTCTACACAATCCCATTGTCAATTGTATGCATACATGTATAGATAGATACACTCCTTTTTTTTTCATAATGTTCTCGCTTAATATATAAATTAGACGGAAATGCTTGATATCTTTTTCAATCTTTCCCCAATCATTGACAAGCTAACAAGTCTCACAAGTCAAAAGTTAGTCTGTATTAAAATTCACTTGAAATTCCACAACTTTTAACATAATATTCGTCTAATATAATCTCAGATCATTGTTGTTGTTTTCTTTTTACATTTTATATTTACTCTCCATTCGAAATTCTTCATTTTGTTGCAAGTTTGAAAGTAATTTAGAGGAAGATGAACAGAAAATTTTATCTTGAAATCATCTGATTTTCCATTTGAAAAGGAGCAAAAAGTACTTACTACTTAAATACCTTAAATACTACTCCACTTTTCACTTTCTGTCTCATTTTACCCATCAAATCAAATCCAAGTAAATAAAAAAAAAGAAACAAGTTTAGCTTTAAAATAATTTAGTTTACAATTCACGACCGTTATATTATACATCAAGAATTTTATTGAACTATGTTGTGTCTTTTTAACACTGCTTTGATTTTTTTTCTTGATTTAATTATGTACAGTTATTATCTTTGTAAAGTTGTACGTACAATATACACGATACAAGTTGTACATGATACTTGCGACTTACGCCAACGAAACATGTGTGTGTTTTATAGGGAAAGGCACAAAGTGGATATTTTTGTGGAATTTATTTGATAAGAGTTAAATGAAAATGAAATTAAAATTAATATTATCTTTAATATAATATTATTGTGTTTTTTTATTTGTATTTTAAAGTGCGAAGACGTGAGGATTGTGTTGTGGCTGAAAGACGTTCGGAATCGGAAAGTAGGACTCCTCCGAGTCATCAGAAGTCATCAACATTCCATCATCATCACCATTCTCCCTCCAGCAGCATGCTTCTCCTTCAGCCTCAAGTAAGAATAATATGTACCAATAAATTATATTTATTAGTATGATGTGTATAAATTAGTACTTTTGGATAACAATTTAAAATTATTATAATATCCATGTATAGTTTGTACAGAGTATTTTAGAACTAATCTTGATTGTAATCTTCTATCATTACAGGTTTCACTTCCGGGCTTTTCTGAGCTTCCCGGATTTTTGGATGCCTTAAATGATGCAGAGTCTGTTCTTCATAATTCAGATTCAGAGTGTGACAATTTTTTAGGGTCTATTGGCTCTTCCTCTTCTTGCATGCAGTACGATTCCTTAGACTATAGTCATTCCTATAGTTCATACCAAGGTTGCTCCTCCTCCTACCCCCTAATATCATCCTCGAATCAAGGGATACAAGGACCAATATTCATGGAAGATACAACCAGCAATAGTAGCAGTAATGGTCAAGAATCTTGTCAATTAAATCAAAGTCCTTCTTGTTTCCTTCTTGAATCACCTTCTCTTCAAGGATCTGTATCCTTAGATGCTACTTCTGAATCTGCTGTAGGAACCCCCTTACCGAGTTTTCAAGAAACTTATAGTCCAAGATATAGACGAGACGTTTTTAGTTTTGATGAATCTGCTGTCTCTCCTTATCAACATCAAGTACCACTGAATACTGCAGTGACAGCTACAAATAATACAAATACTACAACTACCAATAGTAATAGTAGCGGAATGAATCCAAATTCTATTGTTCCTCTAAATCCATTCCATCTACATCAACAGCAACCACAACAACAACAACAAACTGACCAAAATCCCAATTCTAATGTCATGTCATACCATCATCAAATGTTCTTTCCATCAGTTGCACCCTCATTTGAACACACTACAACTCATATTTCAACTCCTGTCTCAACTTCACATAATCATTCTGCTATGAACCGGATGAGAAAACTGCCAGAACTAACTAGGTATGTCCAAATAACTATATACTATTACGTAAACACTTTATACATAGATTTTATTATGTATACCTTTGACCTTTGACCCTATTACATCAATTATGATTTATTTTTTTTTTAAATTTTTAGATTAAATTCTCCTGCATTACCAAAATCTAGAAAGATTTCAAGCAATGACAAGCAACCCTGTTCACCTCCACAACAATCTTATCAAAATAATGTACATGGAGATCATCATCATCTTTTAAGTAATAATAGTAACAGTATGGATACTCAACACCATCAGCAACAACAACAAGAACACCAAAATAACTGTACATCCTCATCTATGGGAATGTCTCCATCATCAGGAGATAAATTATGTGCTGTTTGTGCAGACTCTGCCGCTTGTCAACATTATGGTAAGTGAATTTAGTGGAAATTTATACTGTATAATATATAGTTAAATATATAGCACAAGTCCAGCTGTTAAGAAATAAAACCTACATTAAAATATATTGTACAAATATTACATGAGACTAAAATTAATCACGCCCTTTATTTTTTTTCTCTTTTACTTTTATTATTATAAACAGGTGTACGTACATGCGAGGGATGTAAAGGATTTTTTAAAAGAACTGTTCAAC